>CAJUYI010000564.1:0-66665 GCA_910591695.1 Galerucella pusilla | reverse complement strand
CTCGAGATTTTTCTCTTGGTCGAACGAAACGTATACTTGGCTAGTAGCATTTTGCACTTGCCCCACGTTGGGCGCCAATCTGAAAATATTTTTTTTAACTATTGTTCTAGATCTGGAAAATAACAAACACCAACGAAGGCTTGAACGCATTTTTCTCTGTACCATCAATACACTTGCTATCCAATATTCTTAGATGGATGTATACTTTTGTTATGACCGCCTGGTGCTGGACTTCTTTTGCGTTATTGAAATATGACAAATTCTCAGTAGCGTATGCTAATCTTAATTATATAGGTGTACAACTACTCTTATTTTGGATACTGATATATGGACCATTCCTGAGGATAATGGCCAGAAAATTGTCCAAAAAACAGGGAGATTGAAAGTTTTTTTTAATACTATTTATAATAAATCGAAATAAAATTGTTTTTCATTGTTGTTTATTGTTTTAAAGATTGTCTAGTTTATTGCTTGTTCAGAAATTGAGGAATATAAACGATAAAGACGCATAAGGTTACCGAATTTTCAAATACAGATTGCGATAAAGGTTTTCGAAACGTGCGACTTACACAAGTGCGACAAGGAAAATATGAGAAAAACAGCTTGAAAGAGAGAGAAAGAATAATTGTGCGTGGTCAGCGAGGGCGTGTATTCAGTTCCAGAGGTTGGCCGAATGTTTATTGCCTCCTATTTTAACACCCTTACTCCTTCCTTGTTGGGAACATACCGGATACCACCAACTAGTGAATTCTCTCTGTAAAGGACACTGTTGCCGGATGAAAGTGTTTAGTTTTACCTAATAGTGTATGAACTCGAAAAAAAGTCAACGATAACGAGACAAAAATATCATTTGTACAAATTGATCTGCGCTTCTGGCAACAGCGGGAAAAATAGGGAGCCAATGAACATTCGGCCAGCATCTGGAACTAAATACACGCCCTCGTTGACCACGCACAATTATTCTTTCTCTCTCTTTCAAGCTGGTTTTCAAATTTGTGTAAATCGCTCGGTTCGAAAAGCTTTTCGCAATTTGTATATTTACAGTTTTACTTACCACAACTTATTTGTTCCAAAGATAAATCGTCATTAATTGACAAAAATGGTCATCTACCATTGTCGTACGATAATTATTTTAAGGGGGTTTCTATTTTAATTATAAAAAATAGTATATGGTTGAAATAATACCCTTCTTGGTGTGCGTCATCGATTTTTAATGTCCTTTTAACACTTGGCGCTGGAAGAAATGGAGAAAAGGCAGGTTTGTGATTAATCCTAATCAAAATATCACAATAATGAACCGTTTAAATGTATTACAAACGTTAACGCTGATCTGTGACTTACAAAAATTTGATTGGTTGATGTTTAGATTACGCTCAAGCTCAACCTATCAATCGAGAGTTTAAAATACTATAAAGGCGTTACTTTCGTAGCGGCAATACGTCTTACGTCTTTTTCTACTGTCACACTGACAGTTGTTGACAGCACTGTACTTTGTTTATGGTCAATTATTATTTATGAAAAGTGAATATTAATCTTATTGTTTTATTTATATGAATAATACAAAAATATGCCTATAGATACACGGAAAAACATCACTATTTTGAAAGTTCTCAAGTATTTTCAGTTAGAAGAAGAAGCTGGTAATTATTAATTGCAGAGCCTTTTCGAATTTGGCTAAATACAATCCTGATGATCTTATTTATCAAATTTGAGGTTAGCTATATGTCAAAATAGCAAATAAAATAAACGTCACAATCGAACTATATAGTTAAAATAATACCCTTCTTGTGTGCGTCATCGATTGTGACGTATATCCGGGTTTTCGGCATGTCGTTTATTTTATTTGCTATTTTGACATATAGCTAACCTTAAATTTGATAAATAAAATCATCAGGATCGTATTAAGCCAAAGCCGAGAAGGCTATGAAATTAATAATTACCAGCTTCTTTTTCTAACTGAAAATACTTCAGAACTTTCAAAATGCTGGTGTTTTTTCGTGTATCTAGGCATATTTTTGTATTATTTAGATAATTATAACAATAGGATTAATATTCACTTCAAATAAATAATAATTGACCGTAAGCAACAAAGTACACACCTGACAAGAACTGTCAGTGTGACAGTAGAAAAAGACGTAAGACAGATTGCCGCTACGAAAATAACGCCTTCATAGTATTTTAAGCTCCCGATTGATAGGTTGCGCTGGCGCGTAATCTAAACATCAACCAATCAAATTTTTGTAAGTCAAAGATTAGGGTTAACTTTTGTAAAACATTCAAACGGTTCATTATTGTGATATTTTGATGGGGATTAATCACAGACCTGCCTTTTTTTCCATTTCTTTCTACGTAATGTGTTAAAAAGTCATTAACAATCGATGACGCACACCAAGAAGAGTATTATTTCAACTATACCACTTATGTTCTTGGACGATTCGCAAACTGAAAGCTATGAAAAATAATGAGGTATGGTATTTTATGATTTATTTATAATTGAGCAAAAAGCAGAATATTTACAAAATACGAAGCGATAGTACTCCTGCAAAAGAAAGCGTGTTTATTATAAAATTTATTAAGTACCAACTATTAACATAAATAACAGATAAACGTAATAATAAATTGATTTCTTCCACCCGTATTTATTATGATTGGCTTTGGATTCTTTAATTGTCGTCGTTAGTGCTTTTTCTCTTTCCCTGAAGAGATTCTTCGCCAGCATGCGCATTTTTGATATTTTGTCGTCGAAGATGGCTGTCGAGGTATTACTTGGCACATTCACGTTGCAATAATTTTGGTCGCAACAGGATACGCACATCTAAAAAAAATTATTTATATATTTAAAAAAAATCTCTTTCATACAAAAAATGCATACTCTCAAGTTGTACCAAAAAAAGAACATTTCAAAATGAATACATTGCAGAAAAGAAGATTGGGTAGGTTGGGGCTCCAATATAGCAACCTCTGCCTCATAAATAGCTCTATATATGTATTTCAGCAAACAACAAATCATATTTCAAATATTATGAGTGTCTGAATAGTCCAGTTAGTGAAACTTGACCGTTCAAAATGATATAATATTATTGAAGTTATACGTGCCCCATTTTGGCAATTTTTCTTTCAAACACCAAATGATACAGATACTGTTAGTTTGGTAATATTTACAAATTCATAAATGTAATAGCAAATTACGTAACAAGAGTTGTAAGTAACCCATTATGCACGAAATGAAAAAGTTTATGAATTTCATGAGTGCGTAATGGGATTACAACTCGTGTAACGTACTATACTTTTTCTACGCCCATCTATTTTCTTCTGAGTGCTCCTAATTTCATCTTTTTTACAACTAACAGACATATTCGTAAGTAAAGTCGGATACTAGGTATATATTGTTACAAAAATTGACATCATAAATGAGATGACGCTTATTTTCATATCAAGAAAACGAACGAATTATTTTTTTTAGAAATTGTATAATGTGTTGGCGTGTTGCCGACATTTAGGGGCATCACTCTTTTAAACTAAAATGTATTTCTCTAATGCTAAAAGCTTTTATGTTTTTTCATTGATTAAAAGTATGTAAATAAAACAAATAAAGTAGTACGTGAATAAAAATTTGATTGTAATTTAATTAAACCAAGAAGTTCGAGGTTTCTTCTCAAAACGCACGTGTATCGTATGAGATTTCATTACGTGCATGTTATTGTTAAATGTCATTTACAAGGAATGTTGACAGTGCGATTTTTGACATTTACAGACATGGGAGTAGAAAAAGTATGTTAATATTTGAAATGAATTCACTTAAACGAATTTTTAAATAGTATTTATTGTCTAGTTTGCGAAGCGAAGCGTAAACATCTCTCTCATTGTCATACTCTCCCTTCCTCTCGTAGACCCCCACTCTCCCATACTGTCTCTAACTCACTCTTGAACTATCTTCTGTATGTTCCTTGTGGTATATTATTCATTCTTTTTTTAATTTCTGGGGAAATTAAACCACAATATTTTTAAATTCTTTATTTCAACGTTTCGGTAGCGTTCCAGCTACCGTTGTCAAGAAAAAATAAGTAGAAATTAAACGTTGAAATAAAGAATTTAAAAACACTCTTGAACTATTACACTCCTAACTTTTCATCAAATTTGCAACATGATTGCATCCTGAAAGATGTTCTTTTTTAGATCATAATAGATTTTGAAGGGATTAAGATCCTATCTCGTGAAAATAATAATTATAAGTTGAGGATTATTTTTGGAAATGGATTCTCGCAATGTTTCAAATAATTTTTATATTCAAACTTTTTAATTATTTCATTAAGTTGGACTTGAGTAGATGGGCTATGAGAGTTCTACGACCACTATAGGGAAAACAGTGTGTTGAAGAAAAAGTCACATTAAATTGAAAATTTTGACTTCAGTGAGGATTTAACCGAGCACCTACGCGTCTACAGTATTCGCCAGCTAACTTGATGTCCCAGAAGTTACCAACTAAGAGAGACAGAGTAATAGTGCCCTGCCTACTTGGCTGCTATTGGTGGTAAATTTTGGACAAACGCCAATTACATCTAACCTTATCAGGTGTTGAGATTTTCAGTAGCGTAGCGTCACACAGTTATTGATTCTGCTCTGTACAATAAAGTGTAACAGAAAGCGTATCCTCAGAACTTGCACGGCACTGTTTACAGTTATCGGATGGGCGGCGTCAATTGCTCCCTAGAAAGCATTTAGGACATCAAGTTAGCTGGCGAATACTGTATAGCAATGCATTTCTTTTTTAACATTAATTGATAATTAATTAAATATAGGTATATGTAAATTTTTATGTTGTATCCCACTTAAGGTAAATATTGACTGGTCTATAAGAATAACGTACCATTTGAGCGTCGATTTCCACACATCCTACTTTATTTCTTTGACATTCTTTCTCGGTTGTGCACTTTTTGTTCACCAAAACGCTAGTTCCTTTCGAATCCATTATGTGTAGAGTGTGACAGAATGTTTCTCCTGTAACAAACAGAAATACCACAAATGTATAAATTTCCAATAGGAAACTTTTAATATTCAGCAATATTGAACATTTAGTTTTTACAAATCAAAGAGATTTAACAGCATTTCAGTTAAAAGAATGTGCTCGTATTATTTCATATTCTAGATCTATTCTGTACCACAGTATTCGTGAAATTTGGAATACACATTCGGAGAAACGTGCCTATGATAGTTTGTATACAGGGACAGCAAAAAGTAAGGTGGTAAAAAATTTCGAAAAAAATATAATTCCAATTTCAGGCGCAATCTACATGATCTGATTAGTAGATTTCCATATATAATAAGAAATCTTAAGGCCACGAAAAATTGTGACAAAATTTTTGGAACTTTAGTCCTTTACGTCAGGTTATGTTTGAGCGACCAGGGGTCGCGACCCAAAAGATCTGACCGTTACGTTACGCTACGTTTTATGTTACATTGCTTCGGTATGTGCCTTGCTTGCGTGCGTGTGCTCTCTCCTTAGTCTCTCTCTCTCTCGCTTACGAAGCAGCGCTTCATATGCTCCGGCCGGGATTCGAACCCGGGCCGCCCGCGTGGAACGCGAGCATTCCACCACTGAACCACCGATGCTATATTAAAATTCTATGCAAAGCTGGTATTTGCAGTGCTGGTGATCTACTTGAATTTGTTCGGATACATTTTTACTATTATTTCCATAATTTTTTTTGCGCGATTGATCTTTTTTGTTTATTTCGAAGAAATTTAAATTATTTTATTCGGATTTTATTTCAATACGATCGCGCAAAAAATGGTATAAGCATCTCGAACGTTAAGGGTAATTACAACGTTTGTATGTAGATTCCTCTCGTAAAATTGGACAAAATGATATGAGGATTAAGGGGTCTAGCACATTTACTTTTCGAAATACGGGGTGTTGAAATTTTGAAAACTTGAATGTTTTTATTCGATAACTTTAAAATGGATGGATAAATTGATTTGACATTTGGCAGGTTGTTTTTAAATGTAAATGGGCATATTTTGAAAGAATTAGTAGTTTGTGCAACTAGTGTGGATATGATGGCCATATCGCACGAGGACGAAGTTTGAGCACGACGCCGTAGGATGAGTGCTCAATCGTTCAAGTGCGATATGGACAATCCACACGAGTCGAGCAGCATATTTTTCCTACGACGCACTTAAGAAAAAATCTAGAAAATGAAAATTTCTATAAACTGTAATATAACTTCTTATTAAAAATTTAACAATTCAATTTTATGTTTCCAGTAATTTTTTTGTGGTAAACGTACAGTTCTTGAATGTCCAATTTGTATAATGCTACGGTTTCCCTTTTTAAATATACGATGCTGTTATAAGTAGATGTTGCCAGTCGGACTCCCTCATGTCGTTATTAATATCTAGCAGAATAATTATTTAAAAATGAAATTAACAATAAAAAAAAACTTTTTCACGGGGAATCGAACCCGGGTCTACCGCGTGAGAGTTTGGTTTGCTTACTACTCGGCCACCGAGGCATATGCAAATTGTTTATCTATAACGTCAAATGTATTACATAATTTTTGCTTAAAAGGAACTAAAGTTTCTACCGTGTGTTCCGCCAAACGTTCTACCTTTTTTTTTGAAAAATAGGATTTGACTGGCATACATTTTTTTATTCAGTGAATCTGCATTTACTTACCAGGTTTACAGGGTCTATCTATAGCAAACTGATTACAAACAAGATTGTCAGAAACGTTCACACATATATAGCAAGTGACAGCGTATTTATCGAAATCTGTCAAGTCCGGTGTCGAGTCTACAAGATTTGACGCTAAATTCTTATCCTCCATAGCACTGTTTGTCATAAAAATGCAACTGAGTAACATGCTCAGTCTGAACATTACAATCTGAAACAAAAGAAACAACTATTATTATTTGTTACTAATTTCCCCCATAATTATACTCAATGTACTTGTTAGGTTGTTGGTAAATTGAGCTCTTTTTATTGTCTTGCTGTTCTTTAACTGTACTTCCACTTAACTCGAGCTTAAATAGCATATACGCCAGATCTTCAGAGCTTGTTTTGCATACACTATGCAGTTGGTATTAAAATCACAATCTCTTTAACGAGTTTTTCTCGTTGGGAAAAAAAGCGGAACTTCCGTTAATAAACGAAATGTCACAAACATCGTGTTTGCAATGCCGTACTGCAAAGCGCAGGAAGCAAAATAGTCACCAAAAAATAAAATATAGATACGGAAAAACACGTAGGCCTGTTGTAGACATTCTCAACTTAACAGAGAAAATTAGTTTCTATACATATTTTCAGATTTATCACCTCATATGATTTCTGTTTCAATTAAAAGCTGGTAGCGTTCCATTTGATGTTCATCCCATCCTAGCATCAGTCTCAAAGTACAAATTTTTGTGGGTGCTAGGGTATCCAGAAATTGTTGGAAAGGAACGAGCTTGTATTCCTTCCATCGGATCCCGCATCCCAAGAAGCCGCGTCCTGGAAGAAGTCCAAAATTGGTATTAACAACCTAATACAGCCTACTGGAAAAATATTCCTGAACTTCTGTTCTCTATAAGCTAAATTGCACTTGGAGCTTCAGAAATCTGATCTCTGATTTGATTCTCACTAGAAACTGCTCTTTCAGATACCATTTCTTTAAAATAAAATAGCAACGCATTAAATAACTGGAACAGGTCTACTTAATGCCTGATAAGGCTACAGACCCAGCTCGCTATCTAGATATTGGGCTTCCTCAGAAGCCTAGATCTCTTGTATATCTGTGAGAAATACGAGTATTTTATTTATTCCTAATCCTAATTCATCTAATATTTCCCTTTTATCAACTGATGGTAATAAACTGGCCTAAAACGAGTATCATGTTTAGACAACCTGCATTTTATCACTTTAACCCTTTGTCAGTTGCAACCGACATCTTTGCAGCAAAAAGGCATACAAATCACCCTTTTGTTGATGTTGTATGGTAGATGTAAGAAGAGCACGAATTTCGATCATTAGAGACTTATATAATATAAGGAGTGTAGTTGAAAATAAATCATGTAGGCGGCGCTTCTCTCTCTCTGTGTGTGTGTGGGTAAGAAAATTTAATAGTTTGCCCGAGGAGAAGTGCTTCGAAAACGTTTTAAACGTGCTACATATTTCAGTGATGGATAATAGAAAAATGGTATTTTCCGAGAAAACAGTTCTTTTTTTAAAATATACACTACTTTATGTGTATATACTGTTCTTTTCTGTGTAGTTTGAAGTGAACTTGAAAATATGAAAAAAAAACTCTGGGACTAAAAATATATTCCGCAAATTACTACAACATTTTGACATTCCTATTAACTTAGTATAGGAGAAGACATTCTTAGCATGCAGGTAGTCCATACTTTTGACAGGCTGAAACTAACTAGTCACCTTGCTATGGATTCCAGGACACACTGGAATAAAAGGAAATGAAATAGCAGATGAACTAGCAAAGAGGGGGACTGAAATACCTTTCTGGGGGCCTGAACCCCTTTGCGGAATCAGCCCCAATGTAACATTGGAAGAAATAGGTAGAGCTGAGAAAAAGAGAGGGCAAAATAGATCTCTTGGGTCTCGGTGAATGTCACCCCAAAATTCATACATACAACTATCGTTGAAATTACTATTTAAGTTAAATTCTTTTTGAGACGAACAAAAGAACAAAAATAAAACGTTTAGTCCATATTTGCATCCTTTCCACTATTTAAATAAATTTTAACACAAATTTAGCATAATTTAACATTATAATAACTGAAATCTAGGTTATATTTATATAAAATGCTCATACCTACTTTAGTTTCCAGAGAGTTTACGAAACTTTCCAGAGATACGATAATGGCAAAAATGGACAACGCTTAGTTATCCAACTTTCCAGCAAATTATTCATATTTCCTTTTTTTGGGTCAACTTTTCATATTCTCTTTTCATTTCTCTTGATTCGCAAATTTCAAGCTCGTGAATTACATAGTTTGCAAAAACATAACAATCTCTATTGATAGTAGACAAGCCCTATTAGCCTTGGACAGACAACGTATTATATCTGGGCTAGTACTAGAGTGCCATCAAGATTTAGGTAACGCATCGGCAGATAACAATATTATCCTGAGGTAGGTTAAAGGTCACGACATGAGTAAAGGTAATGGCATTGCCAATTCTTTAGCCAGGAAAGCGACTGGACTAAAAAATTTTAGGACCCAGTGACACCTACGGCCTAACGACTTCGACGATTGCGAAAGTAGCCAAACGTTACACCCATGCTCAATCCCTTAAAAGATGGGATGAAATCAAAGGATGCCGTCTTGCCAGGATCACCCTGGGCGACACTGGTTAGCTGGCAACGAAGAAATATTTGGCGATGACCAGGAAAAACTTACGTTTAACAGTAGGATTTCTGACTGGCCACTGTCAACTAAGGAAACACCTCCATACTATGGGGCTAGTGGACTCACCTCTTTGCAGGATGTATGAACAGGAAGATGAAACTGTCAGGAGAGTGTGTGTTAGGTGACTCTTGGCCTACACTTGCCGATATAAAGGAGATATCTCCTAGTGACCTGTCCACCTTCCTGGGAAGGACAGGATGGACGATGACCTAGCGGGACAACTCCTCGGGAGGATGTACGATGGCATAAGTGCTGTGAGCCTACTCACCCTCCCTACTGTACAGATACAGATACATAGTTTGCTAGTGGCTTGAATTAACATGTAAATTTGCTGTTTATAGAAACCTTCCAACTTCATTTCACTTGAGCCACTTGATCCAAGTCATGAAGGCTAGATAAAGAGATAGAAAGTCAAGAAAACATATTTGTATTCTGTGTAAATATTAATTTCAATAAATTAATATTTACACAGAATACAAATATGTTTTCTTGACTTTCGAGTCATGTGTACTCAGCTATAAAGTATTCACCAACGAGATAGAACTTACACGGAAAAACTTGATGAAACCTGTCCTCAAAATCGTCCAAATTTCCACCAATACCATCTAATCTTAGTTTTTATATTCTCCATGATATAAGTGCTAAAATGATTATTTTTGATGTTTGTCGCTCACTTTCTTGGCACGACACCTCATGACGCTGTCCGAAGTATTTAATAACCATCCATGTATCCGTTTAAAAGTATAATATTTTCCAACATTGCTTTACCTATATCTAACAGAATAAAATTCTGGCGGTTATCTTTTTCAAAATCTATCAGATAACGCCTTTTCGTTCGTTCGGTATTATAGGTAACATAAATAATAGAAGTTATCTGAATACCTTGGCACAGCGCAACTTCCACATACATATCCACATTTTATTGCACGATTTTTTCGTGTGACAGAACCCACTGTTCGAAATCCCGTATCCGTAAATCCCGTACCAATGAAAAACGCAACTTTACATTTTTAGTTGGAGAATCCTGATTTGTACGTATCGAATCGACGTGTTGTTTGCTAGTGACAACCGGTTTTATGATATTTCACAACGGCAATTTGAAAATTTTGTCCACGCCATCCTTTTTAAAAATGCTGGGTGGAGTTTTGTATCCTATCACGTCTGGAGCTTTCCTATTTGACACAATATTCAGGGCCGGATTATACAAAAGGTAGATTAGGCCAGAGGTTCCCATACTTTTTTTTCTCATAGACCACTTTAAACATTTTGCTGGATCTGGTGGACCCCCTGCAGCTATTACATTTACTAACTTACTTCCAAAACCCGAAAAAAGTATATGTCTATGTAAATCTGTGTTGTGGCTATTTTTCAATCAACTATGAGTTGAAAGTTTCCGAAATAAAGGTGAGAATTTATATTGCTTTGATTATGCTGTGAGTATTGTCATTTAAGCTAAGTTTCAAGGCCAGTCTAAACAGCGTCTTCATCCAACAGTTGGATTCCTACTTTACCTTTTTTGTATTCTAAGATTGACTCACAGTACAAGAAACCAAGAAGCTCCCAGTTCGGAGTGGTAAAAAGTAAAAATAAATATTTTCTTGTTGTGTAGCTATTTATTCAAACACAAAAATTACTACACTTTTAATTATGTTGTTATAACAGTCTTAGTATAATCAAAATTTAACATCAAAACTAATAATGATTATTATTTTAAAAACAGACACGACAAACTAGGCGGGGGGGAGACGCGGCACCGGCGAGTCTTGACACGCTCTTTCTGAATATGGAATATGCAAGTTCTTACAAAAACAATTGCTGAGCTTCTTATAATATTGTCTCCCTATATTCATAGGAGAAATCAAGTCGGGTCCTCTAATACATGTTTATAGACCCCCGTTAACGAGTTGTGGACCCCCATTTTTTTCCACGCAAGCGTAGACCCCTGTCGGGCTCCCGTGGACCCCTGGGGGTCCACCTGGACCACTTTAAGAATCAATGGATTAGGCAACTGTCTAAGGGTCCCGCACCGACTAGGGCACACAGACCAAGAAATAAAACGTAACATTTTACAAAATTTTGAAAGCGTACGCGATTTATGGGGCAAGATGTTTATTGAAGGTTCCTGAAAAAAAAAAAAGAAAATGCCGTCAAGGTAGATAAATGGATAGATTTTATGAGGACTCTTTAAAAAAGTGTATTAGCGTGGAAACTGAACCTTCCATATAGCTCTCTGCCAATGGCTTTTCTTCGCCTAATGCAAAAACCGCACATTTGATAGGCTATCGCGTTTCTTCTTCTAGGTGACAAAACCTGCGCATATCTTCGTTTGTCAATCCCATCAACTTCAAATGCCTATTGACCTTACAATGCCCTGTTAACAGACCCACTACAGCTTTGAGCTTTCCTATCTTTGGCCATCAGATCTGCTGTAAATTTTGGCGAGTGTTCTAATATGAACTGTTTAGCTTGCCTCTGTCCTGATGAGCTTCTCCACCATTTTAGAGATTTGTGGGCGATCCACTCAATTGTTTTCCTTCTTGTTATAGTTTTTGCAACACCGCAGATGGGTTCCGGCCCAACGAATGGCATTGATAAGCCTTGTATGGCCATTTCATCCTCTTTTTCGTTTCCCTTATGACCCTCGTGCCGTGCCATGGCAGAAAGAGGCTTGAACAAAATTTTGTGGACATTATTTAGAGAAAACATGTCCTTTTTCTTTTTTTTAACATTATTGTCTAATTATACACAAAAGTTATTCGATGTTTGAAAAAAAACTGTTTTTCTAACGTAATATGCAGTTAAAGTTAAATGAGCAAGTAGTAATGTCCAACGCAATTTCCTTTTTTTCCAATTGACGCTAGATAAATTGATGCTCGTTTTTAACGAGTTTTATCTACTTTATATTTTCGTTGGGTCTCTAAATGGCGTTTTTGAGTAATTTGTGGTAATTTGTTTTGTTGTTCTCTTACTAATTTAAAACGAATGTTGTAAAAACGTTTTTCCACTAAGAAGGGTTATCAAAATTATGTCCCGTGTGGTTTGGAGTGTTTTCTTAACCTCGGAACATCAAAGTTTTGATTTAAAAAGCAATTATATCATTAAGTTGGACTTGAGTAGGTGGGCTATGAGAGTTCTACGACCACTATAGGGAAAACAGTGTGTTAGAGAGAGAGAGTCATGGAGGCAATGTGTGTGAGAGAGCGCGCGGAAGATAGAGGCCGCCATTTTTAGTTCGCAAATTGTGTTTTAAATTATTGAATTGAAAATTTTTAATTCAGTGGTTTCATTCATGTGGTTTGGAGTGTTTTCTTGAACTCTTATTATTCAAGTTTTAATTTAAAAGCATCAAGTTGTAATTACTTGCAAATTAAGAGAAATAGTTATAAAGTAGAGAGATTCTATTGATTCGGAGCCCCCCCTCCGGCGATTGATCTATACTCCATTGGCTGACATACTGAGAGAACCTCAAAAAAATGTGCAAGACTCAGTTATTAGTTGGGTAACCCTATCTTTATGTTTAGTTGTATGTGAAGAGTCGTATGATGTTTTGTTTTAATCCACCGAGAAGTATTTTACAACCACGTTTTTGATATTCGGGACATTCAGGAGAGTGAATGCAGTTTCAGACGCTAGATTTGATAGGATAATCGAGAGGGTTACTTTCTATTCAAAAGTTACAAATGCTGACGAAGTAAAAGAATATTTAACCACGATGAAGTAGAAAAAGAATGTCAGTTGTCAGTAGATTAACATGGAGCTTACTCACCTTAAATTAATTTACAATTCGGAGGAATCTTTTCTATAGCTGGTATCTTCCTGGAAAGTAGCACCAAAGACATACCTATAACAATAGAAAAAAAATGATGAAACAAAAGTGAAAGCAGTCATTAAGACATTCAGTAAAAGTGACGTAGCGAAAAAAACCTTTGTATTCAATGAAGATGAAGTTTTTCAAAGCTGCACCGGATACTACAGGTTAAGGCGTGATTTAACCAGCCAACAATACATTAAAATTTCACAGCTTTATGTAAAATATCTTCAGAAATACGTTTAGTGACAAAGGCATCAGTTAATTTAATTGCCAGAAGCACCAGATAGGCTTCATGCTAAAAATTTTGTTGAAGAGGATGTATCTCATCCATATTGCATAAATTAGAAAACAATAGCCGTTCAAGAACTGCGTGTCCCGTATCCGGACTTTGTGCCCTTCGGGTCGTTGTTGAAAATTTAAGTTTTGAAGTGAAAAGTTTGCTGTCAAAAGAAAAAAGGAAAATGAGTTGGAGAATTTTTGGCGTGGCGTTTTTATTAAGTTTCTTTCTCTTTCTTTAGACTGCGTTATGCCTCGCTAAGCCCTTTCAAGAATATTTATGAGAAAAACTGGGTGGTTATAATAAGAAAAATAAATTTCCTATTTAAGAAGTGATGATTAGTTGTTGTTCTGACAGATGAAAAACTGTTGTCTGTTTTTTCAGGATTATAATAAATCCACTGACCTGTATGTAGTAAATATCTTCGTATGAAGATATTACTAGTACTTTGTCAAGATGCTTGGTTAATAAACAATTTATATGGAAAGATTTATTTTAATTCTAAAATGACAAATACAATAACTGTGACATTAACATTAAAAACATTTGTGTCATCTGCTGACTTGTTTATAGTCAGTACAGAGTGATCGGCATGTATTTTCATCTTCGTATGAGGATATTACCAGTACTTTGTCAAGATGCTTGGTTAATAAACAATTTAGATGGAAAGATTTATTTAAATTCTAAAAATGACAAATACAATAATTGTGACATTAACATTAAAAACATTTGTGTCATCTGCTGACTTGTTTATAGTCAGTACAGAGTGATCGGCATGTATTTTCATCTTCGTATGAGGATATTACCAGTACTTTGTCAAGATGCTTGGTTAATAAACAATTTAGATGGAAAGATTTATTTAAATTCTAAAAATGACAAATACAATAATTGTGACATTAACATTAAAAACATTTGTGTCATCTGCTGACTTGTTTATAGTCAGTACAGAGTGATCGGCATGTATTTTCATCTTCGTATGAGGATATTACCAGTACTTTGTCAAGATGCTTGGTTAATAAACAATTTAGATGGAAAGATTTATTTAAATTCTAAAAATGACAAATACAATAATTGTGACATTAACATTAAAAACATTTGTGTCATCTGCTGACTTGTTTATAGTCAGTACAGAGTGATCGGCATGTATTTTCATCTTCGTATGAGGATATTACCAGTACTTTGTCAAGATGCTTGGTTAATAAACAATTTAGATGGAAAGATTTATTTAAATTCTAAAAATGACAAATACAATAATTGTGACATTAACATTAAAAACATTTGTGTCATCTGCTGACTTGTTTATAGTCAGTACAGAGTGATCGGCATGTATTTTCATCTTCGTATGAGGATATTACCAGTACTTTGTCAAGATGCTTGGTTAATAAACAATTTAGATGGAAAGATTTATTTAAATTCTAAAAATGACAAATACAATAATTGTGACATTAACATTAAAAACATTTGTGTCATCTGCTGACTTGTTTATAGTCAGTACAGAGTGATCGGCATGTATTTTCATCTTCGTATGAGGATATTACCAGTACTTTGTCAAGATGCTTGGTTAATAAACAATTTAGATGGAAAGATTTATTTAAATTCTAAAAATGACAAATACAATAATTGTGACATTAACATTAAAAACATTTGTGTCATCTGCTGACTTGTTTATAGTCAGTACAGAGTGATCGGCATGTATTTTCATCTTCGTATGAGGATATTACCAGTACTTTGTCAAGATGCTTGGTTAATAAACAATTTAGATGGAAAGATTTATTTAAATTCTAAAAATGACAAATACAATAATTGTGACATTAACATTAAAAACATTTGTGTCATCTGCTGACTTGTTTATAGTCAGTACAGAGTGATCGGCATGTATTTTCATCTTCGTATGAGGATATTACCAGTACTTTGTCAAGATGCTTGGTTAATAAACAATTTAGATGGAAAGATTTATTTAAATTCTAAAAATGACAAATACAATAATTGTGACATTAACATTAAAAACATTTGTGTCATCTGCTGACTTGTTTATAGTCAGTACAGAGTGATCGGCATGTATTTTCATCTTCGTATGAGGATATTACCAGTACTTTGTCAAGATGCTTGGTTAATAAACAATTTAGATGGAAAGATTTATTTAAATTCTAAAAATGACAAATACAATAATTGTGACATTAACATTAAAAACATTTGTGTCATCTGCTGACTTGTTTATAGTCAGTACAGAGTGATCGGCATGTATTTTCCACCATGTATCTTGTATTAATTGATGTCAGATGGAATTCTTTCTTTGAGGAAAATAAATGGGGATGGGGACCGGAACGTTCGCCTAGATATGGATTTTATTACTTATAGTGTCATCTACATTTTTTTCGAAAGCTTTTTTCCCAGTGTTATTTATACTGTCATTATCGCCGATTCCAACTTAATTGCCTTAGCTTCGGGTAATCTACTCATCGTGAGTTATAAACCTCCTAGGGGTGCTGAGGCGCTACCAAATGGCAAAAGATCAAACTTTCAAAACACCCGAATAAATCGTTCTACTTTCGAACTTTCCTTGAGTTATTATTTTAATTCTGCGGCATACTTCAATTCTCAAAAACTCTAAAATACTGTTATGTCTCTCCTTTCTTGATGGTTTCACGATGTTTAAAACCCTCGAAGGTTTCAAATAATACGCTTGATGTACTTCAAGGTATCACAAATCGTTTTTAACTTTTTGCCTTGAATTTTAAACGGAATTTCACTGTCATAAAATATGAATCCTAAGTAAAGGTGATATTTTATTTATTTCACTATGAAATTTCAAAGCTTGAGTGAATTCACACGAACTGGCGAATAAGAAAATAAATGGGAATTTGAAAAACATAAACTTTTATTACACAAACTGGATAGCCGCACACTTTTCTGTCAGAACCTAATGTACCTTTATCCAAAAGTTCTTCTTAAGGGGACTAGCGCCCATGGAAGTTGACGCTGTTAAGTCAGTTTTTTTTTAAATCAGTGGAGTTACCTGGACTTCAACAGGACAGGATTACCTTGCTTCTGTAATGTATATACAGGTTAGTCTTTGAATTTTGGCGTGGTTGTTTTTCGTCGTCAACAGGCTGGTTCTACTATTTCGCGCAATGTTCCTATATATCTAGATCCTAGTTCCGATGTACCTAGATCTATTGTGCCTCCTTACTTCTACTCAGTTTCTGAGGAGAGTCTCAGAAACTAGTAGTTCCTTTAGTCCTATTTCCCGGAGGAATTTTAGGATGTCTACAGGCTTCAACTTAGGTAAATGTTCCTCTTCTATCCAGTAATCTCCCAGGTGCTGTGCTCCAGGATTCTGAAGTGCTGTGCAGTTGGAAAGTATGTGGATGGAGGTTTCTTCTTCCATTCCACAAAAACTGCATTCTTCTTTCTCCACTATTTTGAGCTTTTTCAGGTGCCCATTCAGGCAACAATGTCCTATTAGGATCCCTGTTGAAACTTTTAGCGCAGTTTTACTTTGACTTATGCATTCATTTGATCTCAACAGGTTGTAGTCACCCAAAAGAGTCTTTGATTGTATAAGCCCTACTAGATCTTTCCAATGGTCAGATCTTCTCTTTTTCTCGGCTTTACCTATTTCTTCCAATATTACATTGCGGCTGATTCCGCAAAAGGGTTCAGGCCCCCAGAAAGGTATTTCAGTCCCCCTTTTTGCTAGTTCATCTGCTATTTCATTTCCTTCTATTCCAGTGTGTCCTGGAATCCATAGTAAGGTGACCATATTGTTCTCGCCTAGTTCAGTTTGTCTAGCATTCCAACACCATTTTGGAACTGATTACACAAGAGCTCAGTGCTTTAATGGCTGCTTGACTATCCGACATTATGATAATCCTTTGTATTTGGTATCCTTTATCAATATTGAACTGGGCGCTCTTTCTTATGGCGTGGATTTCCGCTTGAAAGATACTTTGGGCTTTTCCCAAGCTTTCAGAGTGTTTGGTGCCTGGCCCGAACACTCCTATCCCAGTTCCTTCTATTGCTTCTGAGCCATCTGTGTACCATTGAATGGCATTCTTTCCAAGTCTGGTAATGGTTTTTGGATCCCATTCCTTCTTGTTGCTTAATTCTGTAACGAATTTCTTTGAAAAGTTATACTTTTTCATCATACCGTCTTTCAGCATGTCCCAGGTTGTCTGATTTCTAAGAAGTGAGGAGGTGTTTTTTTTTAATGATTCCCTCTCTACTTAGTCTGTATCTTGTTCTTTCTGCAACGCTTTCCACCACCATATGTAAAGTTGTGAGGTTGAGAATCACTTCCATGGCTGCCGTTGGGCATGTTCTCATTGCTCCTGTGATGCATATACAGGCTAGTCTTTGAATTTTGGAGAGGTTTTCTCTCGTCGTCAATAGGCTAGTTCTACTACTCCACGCGATGGCTCCATAAGTGATGATTGGTCTCACTATGGCAGTGTACATCCAGCTTAGCATTTTTTGGTTACAACCCCAGTTTCTTCCTGCCAGATTTCTGCACACCATTAGAGCCATTTTTGCCTTGTAAATAATATATCTAAGTTGAGTATTTTGTAAAATATCGTTTCAATAGTCTTATCAAAAACAAACCTTAGTTCAAGTATTCGCAAACCTTTCCTGAAAAAAATTTGAAGCGGTGAATTCATCACTCACTTAAGTTGCGACTGGTTTAAAGTTTATTTGGACCCTTGCGCTTGTAATCAATTAAGTTACAGACAAGTTTCGTAAACTTCACGACGGTATAACCATAAGTTGAGGAGTGTATGTTTAACAACTCAGCGACTACATAATGATTAACATTTGTAAAGTTGCAAGAGAAATTTGAATTATTGAACACTTTTGGAATATGAACCGATATACAGATTGGAAACTATACATAAACTCGAATTTATACAGTATTTTTATACAGCGTGTCCAAAGATGGAGTATCCTATAAGTGAAAATTTTTTAAATATTAATTTAGAGAAAAATGTTATTCTTGATAAAAAGTTTTGCTTGTTCTGAAACCCAATTTTTTTGACATTTTTTCACATATTGGCTAATATCTCGGGAACCTTAAAGTTTGCAAGGTTCTAGTCTACGCTATTCGATTCAGAATTGAATTTTCTATGAAAAGAGGAATTTTCCACATCGAAAAACCTTAGATATGGATTTTAGAATTTTCAGGTTTGAAAATTTTTCCACACCGAAACTTATACTAATTCGCGAAGACTCATAATTTTCATATCCGAGGTTTTTCGATGTGGAAAATTCCTTTTTTCATAGAAAATTCAATTCTGATCGAATAGCGTAGACTAGAACCTTGCAAACTTTAAGGTTCCCGTGATATTAGCTAATATGTGAAGAAATGTCAAAAAGACTCCAGGTTTTCATAAAACTGGCCATAAAATGAGACGGTTTTTGGAAAACTTGAATGTTATCTCATTTAATAGGGTTTCAGAACAAGCAAAACTTTTTATCAAGAATAACATTTTTCACTAAATTAATATTAAAAAATTTTTCACCTATTTGCTATGAGCGTACCTACTATCGCCCCCTCGCGGCTTAAAAACGCAAGTTACGTCGGAGGCATTTACACGTAAAGCTTATGGAAGCAACAATTATTATAAAGATAGGGAGCCTTTTAACTTTTACAATGTAAATAATTTGAAAATATAAGTGCCTAATGACATAATATTCATTATTTTATAAGCGACTGAGTAAGTAATCGTTTTTAAAATGTATTTTTTTATGTTAAGTGTAGCTTCGTAGGTTAGAATCAACGGAGATAAACGTTGACATGAGCTGCTTCTTTATATGTGTACCGATTGCACACAAATATTCTTGATGATTTATAATAAATGTATTTATGAAAAAATAAACAAACTACATAAAATTGATGGAGAAAACATAACGTATAGAATACTGTATCAGTTAGGCAATCCAGACCACGTGATCTTTTCAATATGGCGGCGACGGTCAAACATTGGAATCAGTAACGTGTCAGACCTATGCGTGTCAGTTTTGTCCTTTTATCTCTGCGATTCTTTCTCTCAACATCTGCAGCCCTTTTTTTTTACTTTCTGAGACACATGTCCCATATTTGATATGGTACCCAGTCAGGGTGGTCTTTATCTTCGGCAGCAGGTTTGCCTAAAATAAGTTAATACCTACTTGAGTACAAATTACGTATACTAGGAGTCTAGGAGCTAGAAGAGTTGATATGCTATTCAAGATAATATTTGATAAGAAGCCTACCAGTTATAAAGTGTCTACTGCAAACTTTCTGGTTTTTCAATATAGATTCGGTCAGATCGTCTCTCTTTATTGCCGCAATCCATGCAGCCCTGTGAAGTTTGGTCAAATCGTTTTTCTCCGTTGAAAACCTGTGTTTTGTCTCTGCGGGAACGCGATAAAACGAAACTTCATCACGATTAGAACGGCTTCCACAACCAACCACAATACATATCGAAGGCATTTCACAAGACAAACACTTTACTATTCAAAAATCACAATTTACAGCCAAAAAAACAGAAAGAAAACCAATGGATAAACAGAAGCAATTTTCCGTTTTTTTGCATCCTCAAGCAAAAAAATTGTACTTAATTTGGTAGATTATTTCGAGAATGAAAGAAAAAGTGGAAATTCGTCAACCAGTGTGCAGGAAACATCAACCATCATTATTTTGCTCCGGGTATATTTTTAATCTCACATTTTGGTAACCTCTGTGTCTTCTGATTTAATACATATGGTTAGTAACCTTTGAACCCGCACGATAAGAGCGCTTTCGACTATAGCAGTCAAGATTATTTTAAAACAGTATACTACATAAAAATTTCCCCCAATATTTCCCCTAGAAACCGAAATTTCAACTTCACACATTAAAATCTCATTCATCGCTCTAAAATTTTATAACTTTCCCTTTATCCGCTCCTTGGTGCGAGACTTTCCAACAACTCTGTATATTATTTTATCGTCTTGTATATTTCTATGAATTCCATATTTGGGCGTCATCTTGTACTCTAACTATTATAAACTATAACAACTTTAACTCTACATAACTTTCGGGATTTGGTTACAGTTTGCTGAAATCGGAAAGTGTTTCGCAAGCCAATTGCGAGTTTCTCGGGAAGGGATTGGATTCTAGTGAATTCAAGGTATTATTAATTTTACTGAACTATTTATATCCGTTTCAGACACCATCTTGTTTGTAAAGCGCGCAATTCAAAATGGCATTAGCTTTTTCTTATTTCTTCCACGGACAGGAATTGAAATTTGAACACAAAGTAACAGTACATATTTTAGAATTTCATAATGTTAGGTTTGTGGCTCCAAGCAGATTGATCCATTTGGTGAATGATATTTCAGGTAAAGGGGTGGTGAATAAAGGCTCTGCTGCTTTATCATCTTCCAGGCAAAAATGATACGCCGTATCTTTCCACAGTCCAAAATTATCCATATGATGATTCAGACTACGGTGGACTGTTAAGAACTGTTAGGCAATGTTGATCATGCATGTCATAAGTCTAAAACCCTTCTCGATCTACAGGTATTTAATGTACTTGACGAGATGTCAATTTCACTAAAATCATCCTCTCTTGCAAAGCAGTCAGACTTCTCATTGCCATCCATACTGGAATGGCCTGGCATCCAGACCAGAGTCGTCCTATGAGGAGTAGGAGTATTGAAAGTTATTAACAAATTTCCCGATAAATCCATTTGAAGGGAGAATCGTGAAAAGAATCGCTGGGGGATTTTTATTAAAAGTTACATAACTCAATAAAGTAATCTCGTTATTATCACTTCCAGATAAATATATTATGCGAGAAATCCAATTTTCCTCGGGGATTTCACTACCAATATATATCTGGGATTTTCCTTTCATGACTGAAAACTTTAAAAGAAAGTAGCTAGTTTTAATGTAATACACTACTAAAAGTTCCATAGAAACTAACGCTTTATTCCAGAAGTAAGTTAGTCTTTAGTTACTCGAGAATACTCTATAGAACATTCTTAATTCATAGTCATTTACAATATGAAACTTGAATTTTGCAATTTTTTTTTATTAGTTTGCTTACAGCTGGATGGAAAATGTTCAAACACAACGTAATGGTGGAAAAAAGCAAATCGTTCACGAATACTATACGTTTTTGGGAAAAGGAAAAATGCTTTGATTTACGATTTTCACATTTGTTTCAATTCCATGATTGTGTTATACAAATTGCGAAAAGTCTATTCGAGCCATACGATTCACACAAGTACGACAAGGAAAACTACTTGAAAGAGAGAGAAGAATAATTGTGCGTAGTCAGCTGTTTGCCAAATGTATTTATCTGTAAAAGTTATTCCCAATTTTTGTCGGCAACAATTTTAAATACCAATAATTGTTAAATCGAAAGCAGTGTACCTATATGTTACCGTGAAAGACCGAAATCTGGTGAATGTCGAGATACACTGGTGAATGTCAACATTCTCAACGTTGCTTGACGTATGTCCGAAATATTGTTGAAATTTCATAATTTCTAACTTCACCGGCGATTGTCGACATTCAGGATGCACTACTCATGGTTTATGTTGAAAATAATTTATTTTTGAAATAAAAACAAAAAAAATCCATAGGTATTTATTTATTGAAATAATATGAGAAAAGGACTTTGTTGAACTCAAAACAAACAGTAGAACATAAAAATATAAAATGAAATAAAAAATAAGAACAATATCTTATTTATTGCAACAACTTAAACTACCTTGGCACTTCGAATTGCACAAAAGTTCCTTGCTTTTACAGCTGCATTTAGTCGTGGAACACTTCCTTTTACAGTTACGACGTGTATAGCCTTGCCCTCCACTTTTCGAATTAGCAGAAGCTGATTCTCTTAGCGACATGTCTTTTGTCCATGGAAAGTAACTTTTCTTTACAAATTACGAACTGATTACGGGTGAAAAGCTGCTTCAAGGTACCATTTTTGTTAGCTAATCTTAAAAGTCTGAATCCTCTATTCCAACAACAACCGCTAACACATTTCGAGGGTCTGTACGACCACGGTCGACATCAGGGACTTGAATTCTCACTGTATCACCAATTTGGACAGAAGGAAACTTTTTTTCGAGGTTCGCAACATTTTTGTTGCTTGGAGTGGAAGATTCTTTTTTGCAGCTACTCTTTTTAAAAAAATTAGCTCGTGTTGTTCAGTCAGTGCTTGAGATGAGGATGTGTTAGGTGGCGGATCAGTCAGTGCTTGAGATGAAGACGTGCCGGAGCTGGAACCGTCTAAAAACTTGTTGCTACCTGCAGTGTCTGAGATTCACCGAACCTCATTTGTATTTGTTGACATATACCGGTGAAAGTCCGAATGAATAATAGAATTAAGAAATGTTCGGACTTTCACCAAGGCATTTGACATTTGTCAACATCCACCGGCGAATGTTGACATTCACCACTTTCGGTCTTCCACGGTAACATATAGATTTTATTTATTGCAGACTGTAATTTGTCCATTTATTTTCTTGAACTATATTATTTTATTCTTATCTTTGTTAATCTCACTTATTTTTCAAAAGTCAATAATATTACCGATCTCGAATTTCTCCCAATTAATACGGCGTTATCCCGTATTAAAAGTCAAATGCAAAATAAGTTATTTATTCCTTAGAAAGTACCAAACATTCTAAGCTGGCAACGCTGCTTCTATATCAGATTGGTAGTTGGAACTGAAAACACGCCGAACGCTGACTGCGAACAATTATTCTTCTCTCTCTTTCAGGTAGTTTTTCTCATATTCTCCTTGTCGTACTTGTGTATATCGTATGGCTCGAATATACTTTTCGCGATCTGTATGTTTCATTTAAGTTTCACGACTAAAATTCATTCCTTGTTTCAATTATTTAATCACCCAGCCTAGGAATATTCCATTTTATCTGCAAGGAATCTTCAATTTATTTAAAAGAACCAAATCCCCACAAGTTCCGAAATTATCTATTATCTATTTTTACTTTGAGTGGACATTTTTTTATAGTGTAAAGTAAGTAGAAGCTTTTAATTCACCAGAAAAGCTATTAAAAACTGAGTCTCTTTCAGTGCCTTCGGTTACGATTACCAAGCGAAGAGACGGTTCTCGTGCAGAAATGAAAAGGATCAATATAGCCTTTATCCTGTCGTATTTGTTCTTGGAAATGAAACCAAACTGGACCTCTTGACAGAGTTTTTAAATGTTATTGTTACTATCTTACAAGTTTATTGTCCCAACTTGGATTTATAAAAAGATTAGGATAGAGTTAATTATGGATCAACATTTAACAGTTAATGTCATGAACTATACCGACCTTTCTAGAGGATTCCATAACAGAGTAATGCGATGGCTTATTCCCGACTGTTCTGGAAGCTTCGCATACGCAGAGGTGGTCAATTCAAGAAGGTTCTAAAGTTGCGCGGGCTTTTGAGTGAGCCGAACAGTTTTCAGTATACATTGAGTGAGCAGATAGTTAATTAGTGAATATAAATAGTTCAATATTCGAATGTTGAAGATACTTTGGAACAATTATTATACCGAGTGTAAATAAATTAGTAGACATTAAGTAGTGTGTATATGAATTAAAATTGATATAGTGTGTGAGTGTTTCCTCAATAAACCAATAGTAATCAGCCATAAGCGTATAATTTCATTCCACTTTTAAGAAATAAGAAAAACATTCCAATAGCAAATTTTTTATACAATTCAATACACATTATTTCTTTCTGTATTATCTAAAACTAACCTCCATCCACCCCAATCTCTCAATTTTCGAAAATATATTGAATTGTATCAAAAAATCTTTTCTGCTAAATCATAATCTTGGAGAATTGAAAAATGTATAAGTGGAAGGTGCAACCTACTCCGTTGTATGGAAGTGAAGCTGGAGAAGTGGGAACGGAGGAAGAAAGAAAGACAAAAATCTACCGTGGTTAGGCCATGTGGGCAGGTGGAGGTGGAGGAAATAAGAAAAAAAAGGGGATAACCTAATAAGAAATAGATGGATGCTGTGGAAGAAGATGTCCGAGGGGAATTTGGTGCTTTCGCCATATTTTGGTCGCCCAATAAATAAGAATCACCCTATATGTATAGAAAAAAATATATTATAGTTTGGCAAGTTTATCTGAAGCTACGGGGCATCGGTAAGAGGCGAGGAAACATGGCGAATATCTGTCATAAAAGTACAAATGGCGTACGGTACCTATTTTACCAAGTAAAACTGAAAATACAAATGTCACTGACAATACCAACGCCACTGGATGAATCAATATCAGTCAATTGACGGAGCGAGAGTGAAGGACACACGCACACGCTTGCCAATAAGAAGTCAGCTGGTCAAACCTTTCGATAAATATCACCAATTATGTAATTCGGAGGGTGTGGTCATTATGGTTTTCGTACAACGCTGCCAGAGCTTAAAGAAGTCCATAGAAAATTTGGAAAAGTGCTCATCTTTTGATATTCATAAATTGAAAAAATAATGTTAACAGAAAAAACCCAAGGAAACAAGCACATTGGAGAATTAACTTTAATCATATCGTTAATATTGTAAATAATAAAGTCCCTTTTCTAATTATTATCACTACATACTTAGCACTTTAGCCTTTTCATAGTTAAACGTGGCAATATCGAATCTTTTCGACTGCATTCCTTTCACGGATTTAGATAAACTTGCCAAAGTATACTTTTTGTGAGATTATTGACATTATTAGAATTCATCTAATCTCACTTAATTTCACAAACTTCAGCTTTAACTAGATTATAATCCAGATAAATGGGATGCTTTCAAATACTTATTTTGGACCTTTTCTATTCCATTACAAGTAGTTGGATATTTTTCCATTTAAATTACCTGATCCAAGAGCTTGAACTTCGATTTTATAGTAGAATGTCGTAAGAGATTTTGATGGTATTTAAATTGAATGAAATTGTTTACAAATGGATACTCTCAGTTACCTGTAAACTCAATTAGCTTGATAATAACTCAACTCCCTTGATCTTTTCATCCTTCTGTAATTTAATGTTGTGAGTGAGATTAAACTTCTATTTATCCGTAAACATTGTGGATTCTAAGTCAGACTGGAATAGAAATGATATAAAAATAGCAGGTGAACTAGCAAAGGGAGGAGATGAAACTCCCTCATGGAGGCCAGAACTCTTTTGCGGAACTAGCTCCGATATAATATTGGGAGAAATAGGCAAGGCCGAAAAGACGAGAAGATCTGACCATTGTAAAGATTTAGTGGGGCTCCGGCAAACAACGATATACCTGTGAACCTACAACCAGTTGATGAGTAAAACTGCGCTAAGAGTTTTAACTTGGGACACTGTCACCTAAATTGGTTTTGAATTTGGTGGACAAACAAGAGAGGTAAATTGGGCCAGCAAAATTTTGGATCTCAAGCTGGGACCAGCAGAATTTTTGTGTTTGAGCTAGACCGAAGTCAAAGATGTTTTTACTTGTCATTCCGCGTTTACAATTTGTTTCATTGTAAAAACTGCTAATTACTCTTAAATCCATTGTAGGATATAATTAAAACTTATTGTCTGCTTTTTCCATATGAACTGTTTAAAAACATAATTTGAGCCGGTATTTAGAACGCTAGTAATTAGTTCCGGAAATTCTAAAACATCAAAAATGTCTGCTCGTTTCGTTAACTTCAAAGAGTAGATGTCAGCTTGTCAGCACTGGCAATAATGAACGACAAATAACGGAAAGTTTCTCTGAAAAGAAAAAACAACTGATAAAGGATTTTAAAGGACATAAAGGACGATGATATAGTATATATTGGATTGTTTGTTTTAAAAGCAGAATCAATCGATTCATCCTAGATGCTATTAAAATATCTACTTACAGAAAATATTTACAATCTGTGTCTCTATAGATTTGAAAAATTCTCTTCTGGTGTACCCCAAGGAAAGGTATTGAGGCCTATACTATTTTAATATATTTATGTATATCTAGATAATCTATTCCTACTAGATACTAATCCCAAATAATTAGCTTTGCAGATGATACAGTGCTGAAGTGGTTTGATTATAGGCTTCTATCCATTAATTATTGAAATGCTCTAACAAATTATAATCTTCATGTAAATACAGAAACTAGTCACAATGTTCAGGAATGGATGTAGGTAACATGGAAAATGGTGCGAAGATTCAGTTCAAGTGTTGAGCACAGCCCAATCGAATGCATAAATGAAATAATTGATCTTTCAGATTCAATTGGTCACATTTTACTGTCCCAGACCCAATAAAGCCGAGGAGCTAGAAAAGTTCTTAGCGAAAAACACAATTTTTAAGAGATTACTGCGGCTATATTTCATGCTAATGAAAACAATTTTGAACCCGACGAATTATTTAAAAGATATAAACTTTATTCAGCAATAAAGTTTTATTTGAAGAAATAAAACAGTTTTTATAATGCGCCAAAGAAACTCTCGAAACGAAATACTTCCACAACACATGCCGTAAAAGTGTAATAGAGTTAAGCAGGTATTTTGATATAAGAAATTTATGACGGACAATCCTTGGTAGATTATATACAGAGTGTCTGGGAATTAGGTACATTTGAAACGCGCAACGAACACGCGACAGCCTACATTTAATTACGCTTTAATATTCGAGGAGCTACAAAACAATTTGGATAAATGAAATTAATTGATAACTCTGTATACTTTGGCAAGTTTATCTGAAGCCGTAAAAGGAATGCAGACGAAAACATTCGATATTGCCACGTTTAACTATGAAAAAGCTAAAGTGCTAAGTATGTAGTGATGATAATTAGAAAAGGGACTTTTTATTATTAACAATATTTACAATATGATTAAACGTTAATTCTTTAATGTGCTTGTTTCCTTGGATTTTTTTCTATTAACAATGTTTGTTCAATTTATAAATATGAACACTTTTCCAAATTTGTTACGGACTTCTTCAAGCTCTGGCAGCGATGTACGAAAACCATTATTATCACACCCTCCGAATTACATAATTGGTGATTTTTATCGAAAGGCCTGACCAGCTGATTTCTTATTGGCAAACACGTGCGTGTGTTCTTCCCTCTCACTTCGTCAATTGACTGATATTGATTTATCCAGTGGCGTTGGTATTGTCAGTTTCTCTTGTATTTTCAATTTTACTTGGTAAAATAGGTACCGTACGCCATTTGTACGTTTATGACAGATACGCGCCATGTTTCCTCGACTCTTACCGATGCCCCGTAGCTTCAGATAAACTTGCCAAACTACAGCTTCTTGAATTACACGTTGTGTATTCAAACAATACAGCGATCTTGATTCTATGCTATAATTAATGAAAGCCTGTAACGAATAATATGAAGAGTAAAAGAAAAATGTTACCTTCTCCAAAGGATTATCTGAAATAATGCGTGACTGGTCCTTTTTATGTTTCCTTTTTTTTGTTTACCTTTTGAACAGAATGTGTCACGTATCACTACTCACTACGTTAATCTTCGTAATGGCTTTCACTAACGTTTTGAGTCGACTTAGGACATGACAAAAATGTATGAAGCTTTACATTTGACGGAAAAAAAATTATTTGGCTCCAGAATTTATTAACTGGGTGTGTACAATGTGTCCACTAAGATAACATAAAAAGCTGTTGATTTTATTGATAATTTTTTGTGGGAATTCAATAACCGACTTCAAAGGTAGAGGAGGTTCTCAAAATATCAAGTTTCAGCCCATCTTGTCTCAATGAAATATATACATATAGCTTTCAACTGGCGCTTTAGGCCCATAGCTTTGTAATTCCTGTCCATACTTTCCTATATTTGGCCATCACATTCTTTTCTTTCAGGTCTTCTAGTACCACCTCCCTCCATCTTTTCTTTGGTCTGCCACTTTTTTTCTTGCTTCCCAAACTCTCCATGCTATTTGTTTCACTATTCTTCCTCCTTCCATCCTTTCTATGTGCCCTAACCACTGAAGTCTTCTTGATGTTATAGTTGCATCTATTTTGGGTTCACGATAAATGTTATATAATTTTTCGTTAGTCCTTCTCATATACACCCCTTCTACTTTTTTTCCTCCCAGAATTCTTCTTAACATTTTCCTTTTCCATTTAATTACACTTTCTCTTTGTTTTTTGTTTAAAACCCATGTCTCACAACTATACAATATGGTAGGCTTCAATATAGTACAATCTCAGTTTTGATTTCCTTGACAGATGCTTTGACCGGACTAGGTGAGTGCAGGAGCAATAAATCACCTAGTCCAGTCTCAATAAAATATTGATAATAAAAAACATGGAGGGTTTCACAATTGTATCGCTAATTTACTGAACATTTTTCAACCCAATAGTAAAAAATAGGTACATCGCATAAAATATAATAAACCACCACCCGTACGTTAATATTTCTATGAAAAACAGGTATTTGACTTTCTGGATTTTTTGTTTACTGTTCGTTCTTTATCATTTCATTTATATCCGACCCAAACAATTTTTGATAATAAGGCCGTGCACGAAAAAAGTTGTTTCGTATCGATCCACCACAGATGTTTATCATTTTTTCTCCAGTTTCCAGAATTTCAATCTCCTACTGGATTTCATTCAATTTTGATAAACTGAGGATCTAGTAGCTATAAAACATGGCCACTGAATTATATCAATCAAAATATTAGTAATAAAATGATGTACATTGGGGCAAATTGATTAAACAGCATATCAACTGAAATTTGAATAAATTAATCATCAACTGAATGAATCAAAATAAAAGAGCTCGAATCCAATGAATAGTAATTGAAATAAGCACTCAAATAAAGAGAAATTTCATTTGCATTTGAATTACAGTTTGAACAGAAATTGTATGTAAATAATTATAATGAATTTCGTATGAATTTAACGTTATTTTTTTAATTTCTCGTGCTTGTACCACTGTTTCCATCAAATGAATAATAAACCACTTTAATTTTGAGCTAGCGGCCTCATTTAGTTTGTTCAAGTTGAGGTAGCCTAATGGTGAGTTTCGTCAAAATCTACACACTGGACAAGGTTCTGCTTGCAACTCTCCCTAAACCCCAACATATAGGCAAATATTTAGCTAACGCCTCGGCAGATAACAATATTATCCTGAGGTGGGTTGAAGGGCACGACAGGAGTAAAGGCAATCGCATTGCCGATTCTTTGGCCAGGGAAGCGGCTGGACTAAAAATTTCAGGACCCATTGACACCTACGGCCTAACGACTTCGACAATTGCGGAACTAGCCAAACGTTACACCCATACTCAATCCTTTAAGAGATGGGATGGAATCAAAGGATGCAGTCTTGCTTGGATCACCTTGGAGACCCTGGGAAGCTGGTGCCGAAGAAATATTTGACCATGACCAGGAAAAACCTACGTTTAACAGTAGGATTTCTGACTGGTCACTGTCAGCTGAAGAAACACCTCCATACTATGGGGCTAGTGGACACTCCTCTATGCAGGATGTGTGAACAGGAACATGAAACTGTCTTATGCGAGTGTCCGGAGTTATCGTCAATAAGATAGTGTGTGTTCGGTGAGTCTTGGCCTACACCTGCCTATATAAAGGAGATGTCTCCTAGTGATCTGTCCACCTTCCTGGAAAGAACAGGATGGACGATGACCTAGGCGGACAGCTCCTCGGGAGAATGTACAATGGGTCACATGTGGCCTGAGTGCTGTGAGCCTACACTCACCCTCCCTACTCTACAGATACAGATAGGCAAATATATCACCGAAGCTCATACTGAAATAAATGGAATCTACATATCTGCAATAGATATTTTCTCACTTAGTCTTAGTTGAGATGATGTAGCACACTATCGTTGACCAAAGGCATTGGTCTTTCTCGAAACTTTTTGAACCTGCCAGTTTCAGTAGTAGCAGGCATAAGGCGTCAACATACTCACAATAAAATCAAAACAGGTGAAGTGAAAACTGCAAACCAACCACTGTACTACCCTGACAGTAAGGCAGCAATAATATTCTTGACTATGACCCAGTGAAGCATACGTTTGGCAACAAGGTTAATAATCTTTTATTGCTCGGCTTCATTCGTATATCCTGTCATACTGAGAGAGATTCTTCTTGGGGACGTTATCAACTATGTTGACCGATTTACGTAGTGAGATAACTAATGAGGCTTAGGATAGTTTACGCACACACATACACATTAATTAAAAAGTCCTTCCAGCAGGAGCTTAACAGATATAAAAACTGCCATGTAATTTACACTGATGCCTCCAAATCAGATGATGGAGTGGGAGCTGCATTTAAAACCCCAAGCATCTCTAGCCAATTCAAACTGCCAACAATGAGCACAATACTCACCGCTGAATTATTCTCAATACTCCAAGCAATAGTTCATGTCAAAAATATCAGCCAGTCAAACACATTAGTAATAACTGATTCACTAAGCTCAATCCAGTCGATTCAACAACTTTACACTAAACATCCAATAGTCAATCTTATCAAAACAGAACTAGATAATATAAAAAAACAAAATCTAAAAATTGAGTTTATGTGGGTCCCATCCCATGTAGGTATTCGTGGCAATGAAGAGGCAGATCTTCTAGCGCGGCAAGCTTCCACAAGTGAAAGATCGGTGAATGTGTCAAATGTTGTGCCAAGCGATTTTAAATGCCACATAAAACAAAAAGTGTTCAGTGCGTGGCAAAATGAGTAGGAAATGTCCAACTCCAAGCTCCGCGAGATTAAACGCGACGTGAAACCGTGGCGACAAAAAACTGGACTCAGGGAGGACCAGATGAAAATCAATCGACTCCGATTAGGTCATACCAACTTAACCCATAAATTTTTGATAACACAGGAAGACAAACCAACCTGCAATATATGTAACAAAGACTTGACAGTGAAGCATATAATAAGTGATTGCCCCAAATACCTGGTATCAAGAAAACAAAACAAATTACCAGGCAATTTAAAAACTGTTTTGGGCGAGCGAATGGACGCAGAACTGATAGTAAAATTTCTTAAAGAAACCAGACTGTACCACCTCATATAATTATTTGTTCATGTACCTATTACCTATTTTTGTCGCTAATAACCTTATTGGTTAGAGCGACGTTAAAGAACTGAAATAAAAAAAAAAAAAAAGTTTACGCACAAAATTTTTGTTTACTAGCCTTTTTTCATTATTGCAGGAACGCCCATGTGTGGTCACATATTCAAATAGCAGTAAATTGATTGATTTTAGACGCGTAAAACTATAAAAATCACCGAAACGTTTCACTGAACATGTTCAGCATATTTTGTGTCGCACCGCATTTGCAATATGTGACGTTCTCACATAACAACATAACCCAATCGATTCCAATTAAACTGAATATCACACAAATAATATTATTACGCATCGACCTCTAATTATAGACTAGTGAAATAATTTCTTTGAAAAAAATATATAACACTTCCGCTCCTGCTTAGGCTTTGATAAATGCGAATCATTGTTCAGCACCACCAGTCAGAGGCTTCCAGTCTTCGGCACCTCAACTTTAAGCCTGTTTGCTCTTTGGTGGTACAGTTTATGTGATCAGCAGTTTCACTAGGTCCTTTTTGGAGAAAACCTTCCTGGTGCTTTCCAATTACATTTTCAATGAGACAGTGCTTAATGTGTGAGGCTGCTTGCATGAACATTCCAAGGGTTTTTGAACATTGGAAATGAAAGCAAATAGTCCTACAAAAGCAAAGAAATCCAATAAGGCAAGTCACCTAAGTTCAAGACCCTAGCTTTGCCAAACCACTAGAACACGAGTAGTACTAGTTTAGCTACGGGGCATCGGTAAGAGGCGAGGAAACATGGCGGTATCTGTCATAAACGTACGGTACCTATTTCACTTGGTAAAACTGAAAATACAAAAGTCACTGACAATACCAACGCCACTGGATATATGAATATCAGTCAATTGAGGAAGTGAGAGGGAAGAACACACGCACGCTCTTGCCAATAATGTAATTCGGAGGGTGTAATAATAATGGTTTCCGTACAACGCTGCCAGAGCTTAAAGAAGTCCATAACAAATTTGAAAAAGTGCTCATCTTTTAATATTCATGAATTGAAAAAATAATGTTGATAGAAAAAATCCAAGGAAACAAGCACATCAAAGAATTAACGTTTAATCATATTGTTAATAATAAAAAGTCCCTTCTTCAATTATTATCACTACATACTTAGCACTTTAGCTTTTTCATAGTTAAACGTGGCAATATCGACTGCATTCCATTCACGGCTTCAGGTAAACTTCCAAAGTGTACATTTTAATAATTTTCTATCAAAAATGTTATTTGTATGAATTCATTTCCAATCCTGGACTATAAATTATATTTATAAATCTAAAATTATACGAGTATTAACAAATAGTCACTTCATCATCCATCATTTTGAAAATATGTAACATCAATTTTAGCAATGGAATTCGATCATTAATTTGGTTAACCGGTTTTGATCTGCATGTTTGATATTCTCGACCCTCCATTCATAAATTTCGATAGTTGGTTATTCAACAAAAAAAAGAAACTACCGACTACCGAACAGATAATGCGGGAATGTTATTGAGTTAGTTGACAATGTGTCGCACAATGTTTGAAATAAATTTCATAGAATTGCGGTTTTGGTATTATGAGCTGTTAACCCAAAACTAGACTTTATAGTTTAATTTTTAGAATAGGTTTTCCAATATGAACTCGTAGAACGTGAAATGCATCCTCACTGATGAGGACTACTGAATTTGATGTCTAAAATGCGCCAAGATATATGTCCTAGAAGGGAGAGGTATGGAAATACTGTTAAATAAATAAATAAAGGCATGCCACACTTTAATATCGTTTACATAAACCCTACAGATTGAATTGTAACTATCTAAATTATAATAATAGCCAAAAGCAACACTCTATACTCTGTGATCGTATCTCTAAAATGTTAATTACCATCCACTTTACCCTTTGTTGAAACCGGTTTATTGGTTTGGGCTTGGGGCAATTCAAAATTATATAAAATTGTGAGGTGGATACATATTTCGGGTTGAAAACATCATCAGCTATTTTAATAATTGATTGGATGAGTTTGATAAAGCTACTGTGTTAGTGAAACGCGTCACAAGTTCAAATATAATGAATTATTAAGCAAATTAAATTGTTTCATTTCATCACCCTAGCAATATGTCCAATCTTCTGCTCACCTTTTTTTACATATTTTATGATACCAGCCTTCGAGCGACTCTAAATGGATAGTTTTGTCCATCTGCCATCCCTCAATTTAACAACATGTCCAGTCCATCTTCATAAAAGTGTTACGATAGTTTTCAAGACGTCGTTCACTCCCCTTTTTTCGACGTATTGCCTCACTTTATGTCTAGTGATACCGAGCCTATCTTAACTCACACGTTTCATTCAGAAACAACAGGGTATTTAAGCCATCAATACTACTTATGATGAAAACTAGAACACTGCTTGTTTGAAAAGATCATTCAAAACGTCCAAGGAATTGAAAATATGGATAGTTTTTCAGATACTTTTATAAATTTTGACTGAGTCCTTTAAAAACAAGCTTGAAAGGAAAGACAAGATAATAAAGGGAAATAACTGAATAATATTAACATTCACTCCATTTAACATGTACCCCGAAGCTTTCTTTATAAAAAGAATATTAGATTTTATGGAATGAATATCGATTGGGTCTTAGAGGGTTATTGCCTTTCCTTACTGATGAACATCATTCTTTGGAATTTTTCCAATTGGGCCAAACAATACTCAAGATTCGATTTCTTGAAGAAAACTTTTTATCTTTTTCTTTTGGTTATTACATAAAGATAAAATTGTTCAGAATATATTCGGTTCATTTAAGATAATTCTTTTTATTAGCATTCAATAGTATGTCAAAGGAGAGGCTCTTAAGAGCACATTAGCCACATATTAATCTTAACCTACATACTCAACATAGACCCAGAGAAAGTGGCAACAAATTTAACTTTTTATCTAGTAATCATTCATCTTTCGCCGTATAGATTATTAACATCAATGTTGATTCACCGTATAGATTATTAACATCAATGTTGGAGTCCATACACAAATATGTGGCAGTGTTTTCATAAAGTGTAGTACTGAAATGTACAGACTGTGAAATGGATAAAGGGCTGGCTTAGCGTCCATTATTACAGCTCACAACATGCAAAATTTGTAATATGTTAATATCAATCTTATTGTTACTCTTAAACCACCGTAAAAATTAACCTTTTTATAATTATAAATGATATAAACATGAAAACAGACGGCTATAAATCTTTTTAAATAAAAGAGCCTTTCTGTAGTAAGCCTTTGCTGTTATTTTCAAGTCTATTCCGAAAGGGATAACTTTTTAACGAAATTTAGGGTTTCCGAAGACCCTTACTGCTTTGACCGAGTAATATCCTTTAAATTTCTATGTAGGTATAAAAGTGAACCCTACATTAGCTACGTTGAAATGACTGCCTCGAAGAGGACGTGTCTCATCCTCGCCGTGAAAGCGGAATTCGGATTATAGTGCGAGACAAACTTTTGCGAATCGTTGAGGCTGATGGCAAATTAAATTAGGACAATATATTTTAATTAAGAATCAGGGCAGAGCCCAGCAAATTGGAAAAATTAGATTTGTTTTTTTATGAACTCTTGTAATTAGTTTATTTCGTGCAAAAGGTGAAAGTAGGTATATCTTTTGAAACAGAAACCGGCAAGTGAACAAGGGTGTACAAAGTTTATTCTTATATAGCGACTATAGAAAAACATCCACACCGGTATCATATGACTCATTTAAAACAAGCTTACTTCCAACGGAAAATAGTGTAGCTGGTAATTAAAAATACGTGAAGTAGGTTATATTTTCACTACTTCACCATGGCACTTGAAGGATGCACGAGCTGGAACGAACTAAATAAGGGTGTTAATACCACTTGACCTCATTATGGTCGTAGGTGGATGTGAATTGCAAAACTTCTATTAAGATGTTAATTATTTGTATGGAGTAATGCTTCATCATCTCACTTTTCATTTATTTATTTATTTTTCATATTTAATATGACACCTTTGTTACAACTTTTACTTTTATTTCACAATTAATAATTTATTCATTGAATATCCGCTTTCCATTCAAAACACCCTTACTAAGGATGCAATAAGATTATGAACCCATTTACATACGCGACACATCCTCTTAACAACTATAATATCTCGAATCTGGTCCGCAAATGTATATGTATAATAATAATAATGTGAATATTACGACGACAGCACCAATTCTCTGTCTTTTCCATAATGCTCGACACTTTGTACAAGCGTATTATGTAATAACATAATAGATATTATGTTGAAGTTAGACTGAAATGTGAGAGTGAAATGAGATTTTATTCACGCGAAAGCTTGGGGAAGTTTTATATCGGGAAAGCGTCAAATAGTGAGAAGGTATTAGATGAACCGAGAAGACATTTAGTCTGTTTTCTTTTTAGAAGGTCATGTTCGAAGCAGTAGCGTAGTATTTGAACTTTTTTAAATGAATTCTTAAAAAAAGAATATTAGGTACGTTGAATATGCCGAGATATATAACTTGTCTAAAATAGTCTGGAAAAGATAACTATATCGCAGAAGAAGCTTGTAGGTAGTGGAGCCTACTGGAAAATTCTCCACGCCAAAAATAGGTTTTTACGACTTCCAGCTCACTATGTTGAATTCCTTTTGCAGCTTCAGAAACCTAAGCGGACCATACTGATTCTGCTATTTTGCTGATAAGTAGTATTGCGGTCTACTAATAGCCTGATGATCTTCTTGGGTTGGGTAAGGTTTGTGGTGAGTGGGTATATAGGAGTCTGGCAAGAGTCTATTGTGGCTCACACCTATTCATATTTCACCAAACAAATTCAGCTTCTCAACAGAACCGATTAGTTTATTTGGTGAATTATTTTTCAGGTCCGAGGGCGAGAGAGAGACCCTGATCAAATACCTGATTCGAGCCGTGGCGGGGCAGGCTCAAATTATATGCTCTGCTGTTTGATCATCTTCCAGACAAAGACGGCAACTCGGATCTTCCAACAGTTCAAGTTTCAGCATATGATGATTCAGATGACAGTGGCCTGTTAGACAACGTAGGCCATGCCTGCTGTAGTCAAACATTTGTTTGGAGACATTCTTCGAAGGATGTATAAAAGCCTTTGAATGAACCAATCCTGGTACATTATGCCAGAAGTCTAAAGCTCTTCTTGCTGTTCAGGTATTTAGTGTTTGTTTGGGAAAACTTGTTGAGATGCCAATTGTAGGTTCTGGTCCGATCGAAACACGAGCGGCTCCCTCACTTGCAAGAGAGTCTGCCTTTTCGTTTCCTTCCATGCCAGAATAGCCAGGGATCCAGACCAGCAATACTTTATTGAGTTCTCCTATTGGGGAGAGTCTCTTTTGGCTGTCTAAAACCAATTTCGACGTTACAGGGTGAGAGCTAAGTGCTTTCAAAGCCGCTTGGCTGTACGAGAAAATTTTTATTGATCAATGTATGAGATTGGCTTGCACTCTCTCCACACACGAAACAATAGCGTAAATTTCCGCCTGAAATACGGTTGCATAGGATCCTAGTGAGGTTGAAATTTCTGTCCATGATCTTTTTATAAACCCGGCTCAATTTGATATAGGGTGTACACAAAAAATCTTACAGGCTGCATGTCAGTTAAATTGAGGGATATAGGACTTTCCACAGCCAAATATTCTTTTTATATTCTCTATATTTTGAATTTTTCCTGGGATACACAACTGAAGGTCATTGATACATATATCTTCAGCAGAAAATGGATCTATGATATATTTAAAAGTTGTATAAACATTATACAGTATTCAGGCTATCTGATACTCGATATTGGTTGCATCTATTCATCTGGGAATCGAATGTTGATACAAAATTTAGAGCTGGAAAGATTTTATGACGTCTCAAGGGAAATAGTATTGAATATAAACAAATGCAGACTGATTAATCAATGAAAGAAAGTATTTAAATCTACAATGTGAACTGATTTGGCGCACGGGATCGGCATGTTTTTTGTATTGCCATTGTAGATCCAGCTTAACAGCAAGTAATGGAAAATAAAATTTCCCATTTACAATTATCTTACTATTAATTTTTATGCACTAAAAAATCCATTGGAATATGTTTGTAGCGGGTACATACAGCTTTAATAGTGGCCCAGGTGAACACAATATTACCAGAGTTTACTTTACGTATCATATAACCCCTCTCCATTTCGTTCTCGAGAACTTGAGTAAACAAGCTTCAACAGAAAACCTAGATTTCGAAATTGAATAGTGCACATGAGCACTCTCAAATCTCGCATACCTTATACACGTGAATTCATGTATGACAAATATTCGCGAGTTGTTGAAGGTGCTTTCCAGATCGTAATGAAGATAAATAAAGTGGAAGAATTGTTTGTTATTTTTATAAAATACATACTTGAAAGGAAAATATTTCATTGAAAAATGTTTTTCCTACGATCACATAGGAAAGTGACATATATCACACTGTCTAGTTCTATGGAAAGTGGCCTTTATTCATACACGTACGGAAAAAAAACTTATCCGTACGTGTACGTATAAAAAAGCTGTCAAATCAATTTTTATTAAGATTGACCCTTCTGGCAAGCTGTCAAATATATAATTTATCCAAATCACCTGTTATATTAATATGAAAATGTAATCATCTTGAAAGGTATTATGATAAAAATGTATGAAGTATGATGAACAATAATAGTTTCAGTTTCAATTTCTATAATTATCCAAGCAATTAATAATTGTCATAGCCTACCTATATTATATAGTTAAATTACTTGAATTTTTCTCACTATTAATAGTTATTGTTAATTTTGAAATAAATTATGTTGACTTCATTTGTAACATTTTTTTGTATTAATGTCAGATGTTAATTACACAATATTTGGTAAAATTATCACGTGATCGTTTGAAAAATACTGTACATTAATCGTGCGAAAGTGATTTTTCACACTCGTGTGAGCGTATTTCCGCACACGTTATATAATATACTATATTGAAAAAATGGTTGTATTAATATGTTTTTTAAACTAACACGATTTTAACTCCTTTCTCGTGGTTACACATTAAAGTATCCAGCTTGGACGTGAATTCTGGATCTGTCTCTAAATCAAAATTGATCAAATTTATTACAAATTATACAAGTCTGAATATACAGCCATTTCCACACAAAGTTGTCATCCCAACTTTTATATACTTAAACTTTGATAAAGTTCACGCGACATTTACGTTATATCATCGACCCGCATTGAATTTATTTCTAAAGAAAAAAGGCTTAGAGACACAATATGATTTTCTCATAGAAGCATAATGAACGTATCGAAGCTCTACGTTGTTTTGAGAAAAGTTATCTTTGTATTCAGTCCTGGAATCCGCTCGTCAGACACCACCTTCAAATAAGGTGATGAGAAAATGCGTCGTGACAAAATTTGCCACGTAGCAATTTTCGGTTCGGCACTGTTCTCATTCTAAGAAGGCTCTTTTATTATTTATTTCTTCATGTCAAAGGCGTAGATGAAGATCTTTTAACTGAGAAGTAGACATGAATAATTTGGGAATGGAAAACTTTGAGTTCGGATTTTTATTGAGCAAGTTTGGACGGGTTATTAGTTCACAATAATTGAAAATTCATAATATTATTTAGCCTAATTCAGTTTTGAAAATTGTGAACGACAAATAACACCTTATATAAACTATACTTTGGCAAGTTTATCTGAAACCGTGAAAGGAATGCAGTCGAAAACATTCGATATTGCCACGTTTAACTATGAAAGAGCTAAAGTGCCAAGTATGTAGTGATAATAATTAGAAAAAGGGACTTTCTATTATCAACAATATTAAACGTTGATTCTTTATTGTGCTTGTTTCATCGGATTTTTCTATTAACGTTATTTTTTCAATTTATAAATATTAAAAGATGAGCACTTTTCCAAATTTGCTATGGACTTCTTCAAGCTCTGGCAGCGTTGTACAAAAACCATAATTACCACACCCTCCGAATTACATAATTGGTGATTTTTATCGAAAGACCTGACCAGCTGACTTCTTATTGGCAGGGCGCGTGCGTGTGTTCTTCCCCCTCACTTCCTCAATTGACCGATATTGATTTATCCAGTGGCGTTGGTATTGTCAGTGACCTTTGTATTTCCAATTTTACTTGGTAAAATTGGTACCGTACGCCATTTGTACGTTTATGACAGATATGCGCCATGTTTCCTCTCCTCTTAACGATGCCCCGTAGCTTCAGATAAACTCGCAAAACTATATGGCTTTTAAACCATTTGTGTTTAATATTAAATTCTTATCCTGATGAAAATTTATTATCCATTTTGACACTCCAATTTATAATTCTACTTTAAAATTTGTCGTTAATCTCATTATTCTAATAATTAAATTTGCGAGCAATCAAATTACAGTTTATTCAATTTCCACTTTCGAATAATTTTGATTGATTGAGTATTCCAGAATGCTTTCGAATTTGCGATGTAATAATTCATTTCTCTAGTGAAGTGATTTATTTATTTACGCAACACAAAATAAGTTTTATATTTATATTTAATAGTTTTCTAGATATTTAGCATTTTATGACATATTAATCACCATTCCAATATCAAACTAATAAAGTGGTACATACCTGAAAGTGAAAATATGATAAATTTATATGCAAAGAGTTTTCGAAAGGTTAATTTGAATTATGTATGAGACAGAAATGAAACAAAACCCCAAAAGAAGACGAAGAAAAATAGTTTTGGTCTCTAGAGACGGATTTTCAATTTCCACAACGCATTATACTACATCTGTGAGGAATAAAAGAATACCATATTGTCCACTGATACGAGTATATTTGATAAATAAAAATACTGAATATAATGAGAATAATTATAAAAACTGAGAAGTACTATGGAAGGGATATGCCAGAACGAAATCGACTTTGGTAAATTAATGAGATTCAAGTATGTGCTTTGTTTATTTAAATGAACCAGTTGGGGAACGTCTCAAAATTTCGTGTTACAACAATCCTTAGCGAAGCTAAGTTCTGAAACTGCATTTACTGTTCCTGAACCAGAATTTGGGACTTGGAAAAACTGCAGCACCTGGGAATAGATACATCTCGTTGGATTCAAACCAAAACATCAGCCATGTGCCAAAAACCTCAGCATATGCCAAATAAGGAAAGCGTCAGGTAGGAGATGCCAAGGACTTGAAGTACCTCACGATTTTGAAAACACCAACCACCTTATTTATCTCTTTAATCATCTTATGATTCTTCTGTTTTTTATGACCAAATTTACTCACTTTAAAATAAACATGATTTGATATAAATATTTATGGAAGAATTTCCATAAAATTCGTGAAAATTCAATATTTCAGTGAGTAGTTAGGTTCTGACGGTGTAAAAGGGTGAATTATAATTTTTCAAAATTTGTCATCAAACAGATAAAACTGATTTAAACTGGTATACATATCGAACCTAATCCAATAATGGAATTCGTTGCAGTAAATGCAACGCCTGTGAATCCTCCCCATTATTCAAGCTTTGTCTAAGTCAATATCACGTAAGAGGATTCGTGACCTTTAATTTAATTTCTAGTTTAAATTTTATTTCATTTAGAGAGTCTCCGTTTAAAAGACTATTCCAATTAATGTTCATTCCTTCTTTGATTCACTCCATAGAAAACAATTTTGCTGCTGCAGACCGCAAGCTTCGCGTTTGTTATTTTGTGTGCCATATAAATGTTTGACGATGAGAGACTTCAAAGGAGCTTTTCTGTGATGCAAAATGAAACGAACCTTGTGGACGAGGCTTCGGGTTACAATAAAAAAATGGAAAGATATCATTAAGATTTTAAAAGTTCAGTTGTATCGTTGATAGTTGATTTTTTTATAAATTTAAGGGATGTTTTTGAATTCATGCGAGAAATTATGGTGGATTTCTCATATGACAGGATTTCCTCAGTCCATCCCTCTCCAAGTTATTACCCCTTAGTGCTTGGTGTATCTTGAACTATTCATTCGTATCTACTTGTTTGTCTCAATACTATTTTTACCATAGGGTGAGCTCGAGGTGGTTCTATTCATTTTCACTAACAGCCGTTGTGAATAGTATAATGAAGACGCTTTGTATTAATTAATGCAACTTACTTTGACATTTTTTCTTGAACTTCAATGAATATTTGTTTTTTGCTTTTTTTGTTTTTTACGAAAAATACATATCTTCTATCCAGAGATGGCAAACTGTTGACAGAGACAAAGGAAACAATGGAAAGGTGGAAACAACATTTCGAAGACATACTGACTGTACAACGAAGGAACATGGTAGAAGAAACAGAAATCTCAGAAGCAGAACAAGAGCAATGTGAATATGTACAGTTCGAAATAGAAGATGTGAAAGCAGCAATAAAAATGTTGAAAACAGGTAAAGCTGCAGGTCATGACCAAATAACAACAGAAATGCAGCACATCTTGGGACACACAGGTTTTGAAGTGATCAATTCTAATCAATAAAGCTGCAAAGGAACACCGAATTCCTAAAGATTGGGAGATAGGAATAATACTGCCTCTACACAAAAAAGATAACAATAGAGACTGTAACAATTACAGAGGTATTACATTATTAAGCATTGTGTCAAAAGTACCTATACGAAAAATTGTTAGACTGTAAATTAAAAACCAAAATTGAACATCAGCTGGACACAGAGCGGATTTAGAAGAGGAAGAGGAGTACAAGACCACATATTTACCATAAAACAAATGATTGAGAAGTTTCATAATAGCAATATGTATGTAGCATTCATAGATTTGGAAAAAGCTTTCGACAGTATTTCAAGGAAGACAGTATGGAACAGTTTAAGAAACAGAGGGGTAACGGAGAACTAAGGAGCAGCATAGCCTGCTTATACCAATGCACCAGAAACTACATAAAAACAAATGATGCCGAGTCTAAGCAGTTTCTAACTAGGGAAGGTTTAATACAGGGAGGAGTTCTAAGCACCACCTTATTCAACCTTATACTAGACGATGTAATGAAGGAAGTTAAAGCAAAAGCAAAGAAACTTCTGGTGGGCTACAGAAATCTGGAACCAACCTATATAACAGAATGTGCCTTCGCAGACGATCTAATGATATGTGCCAAGAATCAAACGGACCTGCAAATTAATTTAAAAGTATGGTATGAAGCATTGAAGAAATACAACCTAGAAATTAATGCGAATCAAACAAAAATAATAGTGATCGGTAGAAACGAAGTCCAAACAGTTGTTGGTTCAAGCGATAAAGAATTAGAACAAACGGATAACTTCAAGTACCTGGGTGTCTTGATAAACAAAGACGGGAAGAACGAAGCGGAAATTAACAACAGGATAGAAAGCGCAACCAAGTTGTACTATTCATTAAGTAACACGCTTGTAAGGAAGAAAGAAGTGTCGACGAAGACAAAGCTGATAGTCTACAAAACCATATTCAACCGATCCTGATCTATGGTTGTGAAAGCTGGGTACTCACGGAACAACAGAAGAGCAAAATACAAGCCATAGAAATGAAATTTCCAAGGGGCATAAAGGGCATCACAAAAAAAAGACCGAGTGAGAAATGAAGTTATTAGAAAGGAATTGGAGGTCGAGCCGATCAGATCATAAACAGTATAGAACGACAACAACTGAAGTGGTTTGGACTTATGGTAAGAATGGACAACTCAAGTCAAGTTGATATGGCAAACCAAACCAAAAAATAGGAGATCTAGCAGGCCTAGAAGGAAATGGGATGATGTAATAGCTGGTATCCTGAGAAAAAGTAACAAGAGCTGGAAGGAAGGGAAAGAACTTGCACTAAATAGAAAAAGCTGGGTGAAATTTGTGTATAAAAACGACTGAAATATTTAAGTACAAACCTTGTATGGACAAAACACCTTAACACCTTCGGGTATATTAAGGTTTATGATTATGATGATGATGATGATGATGATGATGCTTTGAATCAACTTCCATATCACATAAATACCGTTTTTTTTCCAAATATTCACAAAGAAAATTCAAAAAATTGCTGAGCAGTATATTATATGCTGGGTATATGCGAGAGCCACGCCTTTTTAGCATCCCCAAACGTAAAATATATGTCAAAACTGCCCCTCAAAATTACTCCAGCCAATTTAGTTTTTGTTGTATTTAGTGATATACGGCGCACATTGTGCCATGGTTCAGATTCTGATAGAATAGAAAATTTACGCTTGTATAGTAAGTTTATGGAGAATCGAAGTTCGTTTTCTGGCTCGTGGGAAAGCATTGAGTTTTATACGTTCCAGAATAATCGAGTCGATATAATATTTGTTTATTCAGCATCAGTTAAGCTACTAAAAAGTCTGTAGTGAATTTAAGAGAAATCTATTGAGAGGTTCTGAAGTTGTAGCAGAAAAAACTGAAAACTACTAAAAAATAATCATAGGGTTATATGGCATATGGTTTGGTAGTATGGTGGCCAAAGATCAGACTGGAGTCATCCAAAAGGGCTTGGAAACCGACCCCATAATAGAAATGCCATCAGATGAAATGTTTTCCAGATAAAACCTTAGGAACAACTTTAAAACAGCAGTGGCAGAGAGGCAATAACCAAGGAAGGTGTATCCTTTTTGATCCTTACCATTAAACCGTACAAAATAATAGTAGATGCATATTAATTAAAGTAGCAGTTCGGGATTAACTTTTTCGTAAAATTGTTTATACTGAACAAGACTTGGTTTAACAAATGGTGTAGAGTGTAGAGTCTGAAATGCTAAGGTTGCAGCATTAGTAAAAAGCAGTAATTTGGACTAGTTTTCTTGCCACTTCAGTGACGAGAAAGTAGAGAAAAGGTCCTCTTTATGGATAAAAGAAGATGGGACGTGAAATGGCGGTTTACTGCTACTGGAGTTTGAAGCAGAAAAGTTACTTAGTCTCAAGTTAGTTGTGTGTAATCATTTTCTTTTATGAAAGCCGACATATTATACACGATATCCCTTGCTTGCAGTTCTTGTATAAATAAATCAATGTTTTAAAAGAAGATAAAAAATTTGTCGTACGACTGCTCATATCAACTAGTGTATCAACAAAAAGGACTTCTCTGTCGAGTCCAGTCTACTGTTTAGTAGACTTTCTTAGTGCCATTCTACCTGCTGGAACACATTGAAAGCCAACCGGACTTGACAACGGATAAAAAAAAACATTGGCGTCGTCGGGGCACTTTGTTCACAAAGGATTGATTTTAGAGTCTGGCGTAATAAATCGATCAAATCTATTCCTTTATAATCAACATCGTTTGACAATTTGCCATGATTTCTTCTAAAAGCAAGTAGCGGCAGTGAATGATGTACGCTTTTATTTTGTTGTTGGGTTAGATTATTTCATTTTGTCTAAAAGGGGCTATTTTCTATTCAAAATATTAGAGAATAAAGTCAACTTGATTTAGTTTACAGAAACCCGCATCTGATCAATCAATATGTGATGTTTTTAAAGGTTCACTTCAAGGAAAAAGCAGTCCCTCCATCAATAATATCAGTATGTATGTATGTATGTATTTTGGGGTGACATTCACTGCGACCTAAAAGATCTATTGTGCCCCCATATTTCTAGTTAGTTTCTGAGGAGAGTCTCAGAAACTAGTAGCTCCTTTATTCCTATTTCCCGGAGGAATTTTAGGATGTCTGCAGGCTTCAACTTAGGTAAATGTTCCTCTTCTATCTAGTAATCTCCCAGGTGCTGTATTCTAGAATTCTGAAGTGCAGTGCAGTTGGAAAGTATGTGGATGGAGGTTTCTTCTTCCATGCCACAAAATCTGCATTCTTCTTCTTCTTCTTCCTCCACTATTTTGAGCTTTTTCAGATGCCCTTTCAGGCGAAAATGTTGTTAGGATCCCTGTTAAAACTCTTAGCGCAGTTTTACTTTGACTTATGCATTCATTTGATTTTAACATTAAATTATTGGTGAACTGCTGTGAGATGCCTACCCAGATGACTTGCAATGCGTTAGCTAATTGATGTTATCTTTGTGGAAGTTGTTGAAGTCGATTTAATTGCCTGGATATTTCAGCACAAACATGCTCGATGCAATTCATATCTGGTAGTAGGGTGGCAACTCCATTCTAGTAAGATGAGGACGAGAATTAACATAAATTAAAACAAATCTTGCGCCTTTATTGTTTGCTATTTTTCAGTTGAAAAGGTAAGAACCAAATTAAAAATTATAAAAATATTTACTGGTCCTATACAGCATACAGTGTGATCTCTTTGCAAAAGCTATAATCATCCACTTCAATTGATGGGCAGTGTAGATACCAGGAGGTGGATGGACATTTATAGGAACACAGGATAAAAAATTTATGGGAACACAGGATAAATGTTTGGATTCACGGATTCTAGAAACATTTTTATTGAAGAAACCTTGACAAGATCAAGGATCCTTAGGGAGTTTCATGAGTAACTTCAAATACTGTATAGTTTATTTATGATAAAAAGACAATGACGTTGCAAAATAAAATATTGTGATGTTGCCAAGCTGTAGTTTTTTTCTTTGCTTAACGAAAACCAGAAAAGTCAATCAGATTGACAATTAGATTGACAGTTCTTAATAATAATGAATACAAATAGCGAATACTATTACTTACGTCTCTTACAGCAGTAAGCGAGAGAAGCAGGCCCCCATTTCGACATTCTCGTTCAAAATAGCTTAACAGAGATGTGACCATCTCTTGACATTTACTGTTCAGCTGCTTCGGCATTTTATTAACTACACACTGCCTGAATAATTAGTTATGAATATAACTGTTTTTTTAATCTTGAGGAAACAATGATTTAAAAGCAACAAAAAATACTTGTAAATATTAGACGATGATCGAATGTCAATAAACGTCAAAACAAACTGGGAAATTTTACCAGTTGATCTGACAACGTCTTGAAGTTTTGCCAACCCGTTAGCTGTAAATTGCCCTGGCTGTTGAGGATAAATTGTTTTTACGGTTGGTAAATTAATATTTATTCTGGTAAGCAGAAAAGTAACTAAAAATGACATAATCGTCTTTTTATCGTAAAAATCCTATAACAACAGTGTAATAATTTGTATTTTTCGACAACGGAGTTTTCTAATATAAAATTCATCATGGGGAAAATGTCTTTTAATAAACAACGTACTTCGAACAATCTAAAATGTAATCCCCGGTTATACGGAAAATGAAATCTGTGTTTAGTTCTTCCACCGTATAATTTATATTATTTGCATACGAGAAAACAATGTTGTATTACGGCTTTGCGTTAATGTTAAATCGCTAAAGCTAGCTATTAGTTATAATACCTTTATTACAATTATAAACGATTTAATGCAGGAGAAATATGTCAGAATTGTATATCATTCACATAGGCGTGCGACAAAGAGGATAATATGGATAACCTACTTGATTCTGTATCTGTAGAGTAGGGAGGGTGAGTGTAGGCTCACAGCACTTGGCCACATGTGACCCATTGTACATTCTCCCGAGGAGTTGTCCTCCTAGGTCATCGTCCATCCTGTCCTTCTCAGGAAGGTGGACAGGTCACTAGGAGACATCTCCTTTATGTCGGCAGGTGTAGGCCAGGGCTCACCAAACTCTCTTATTGACGATAGCACACTCTCATAAGACATGCCTGACAGTTTCATCTTCCTGTTCACACATCCTGCATGGAGGTGTGTCCACTAGCCCCATAGTATGGAGGTGTTTCCTTAGTTGACAGTGGCCAGTCAGAAATCCTACTGTTGAACGTAGGTTTTTCCTGGTCATCGCCAAATATTTCTTCAGCGCCAGCTTCCCAGGGTCGCCCAGGGTGATCCTGGCAAGACTGCATCCTTTGATTCCATCCCATCTCTTAAGGGATTGAGCATGGGTGTAACGTTTGGCTAGTTCCGCAATTGTCGAAGTCGTTAGGCCGTAGGTGTCACTGGGTCCAGCGGCTTCACTGGCTAAAGAATCGGCAATGCGATTTCCTTCACTCCTGTCGTACCCTTTAACCTACCTCAGGATAATATTGTTATCTGCGAGGCGTTAGCTAAATCTTGGTGGCACTCTAGTACTAGCCTCGATATAACACGTTGTCTGTTCAAGGCTAATAGGGCTTGTCTACTATCAGTGCAGATTGCTATGTTTTTGCCAGAATTTCCTCTTCTGGTTAGTTCTTTTGTGACAATTGAAATACCAGCCAGTTCTGTTTGAACCACGCTTGTATTGTTTTTCATTCCCCACTTAATCCTTAGGCTTAGTGCTCTCGAGTAAACTCACATCCTGAGCCTTCTTTCATTTTTGATTATTATGATTTAAAAAAAAAATTGTTATTTGTGTATAATGATTTTTTTTTAAATTGAAAAACAGATTTGTAATTTTTATATTGATTGTATGAAAATGAAGAAATTCTATAAAACACACTATTCTTCCTCATTTATCGAACTCTTTAGGGGCTGTTCATAAATTACGTCATACGAATTTTAGGACTTTCCAACTCCTCCCCTCGTCCTTGTCACAGGTTGTCACATTTTTAGAACCCATCCCCCCTGATGTGACATCACACATTTTTCTATTTCATGCATGTATTTAAAAATAATCAAAAGAAAACAGTTAACCCTTCAACGTGTGACGTAATTTATGCATGACCCCTTAACCCAACTCTAAGAATGAAAGTGTGACTAGGTACGCCAATGCACTATCCATAAAATTAAATGGAACCCTACTATATTACCGTTGAGAAATATTTGAATTACGTATGAATGAGAAGGTAAAATTTCGTGGTTGATACATATTCATTTAAGTAGCAAACCCATCCAATTTAAGCATAGTCATAACACAGATCTCGGATATTATAAAATATCGGTTAAACTTTGAATTATGCGGATTTGTTATTTTTGACTACTTGCAAAATTCCGGTCTAAATAGTAAATTGTACAGAACACTTAAAGTCATTCAAGGCATATAATAAATTTCGTCACAGTGATGGATTCAGGCTCAGGCACATGGGACCTGGGACATGGGACCCGCCCCATGTTATAATAATAATAATGATAATAATAATAATAATAGATTTATTGACCAAGATTAACAAAAAATAATCTGAATATTACAATAAGTATAGCATAATTTTGGTCAAAAGGACTACTGATCAGTAAAACTGTTCATCTCAGAAGCCTTTACAAAAAAAGGAAAAAAAAGGAACATACTTACTATCCAAATAGACAATACACACTAAGTCCTACGTTATAAGGCTACAAGAGTATGGTTTTAGGGTAGATTTGTACATTGGTCATCAAAAATAAGTTTGGTTACTCTTTTTTTTTAATAGTGAGATAGGCAATTCTTTTAATTCTCCCGGTAGAAGGTTATAATGTTTCTAGATCTGATAAGTGAAAGAATTTTCAAATTGAGTTGTTCGATGTTTGGGAATATTAATTGAATATTTTCGACGAATGTTCACATTGTGAACATCTGTCCGGAAAAAGATTTTGTTATAGAGATATGGAGGGCTCTCTGTGCTGCTATAAATTTATGAAATAGGCATAGTGCATGGAGTTCCTTGTTTAACCCACCTTTATTACTAGACTCATCATCTCAAACCTCTGGATTTTCATATATTGGCAAGGTGGTAGCTTTTTTCATCGTATCGTCGAAAACCTGAGTTAGCTGCAGTAGCACGCTTTTTAGAACTTTAGTTCTTTATGTTAGGTTGGTCTGACCGTTACGTTAGTTGGAGCGAAGGAGGTCGCGACGCAAAAGATCTGACCGTTACGTTACGTTGTTGCGTTATGTGCCTTGAGCGCGTGAGCTCTCTCGCTCTCTCCTCTCTGCCAATCAACTTGATGATAATATTTTTATAATTAATGATACTGTTTATTTTTGTTAAATGAAGTCTCATCCAGAGTTAAATGAATTCTTATATTGATATATGTGTATTTATTTATTGATTCAAAAAATTTGATTATTGCTGGAAAGGAACCAAAGTTCTTACCGTGTGTCCCGTGACACGTTCTTCAATTCTGTCTTGTTCCATTTCACCATATAAAGGAGACTACTTTTTATCAAAGTACTACCACTTTCATATACCCCTTCTCAGGCTAGTGAGTCTATCTTTTCATTCATCTAAGTGGCCTTAGGACAGTGTATTTTCACTGTCCTGCTTTTCTATGGTTATCAAGCGTTATCCTTGAATGTTTGCCCCAATAGCTCTCCTGTATAGTGCTGCATTGCTGCAAGAACTATCGCCACGTGCTTGCCTAAGCATAGTGAAGCTTTTGTCTTTGATTTGGCTACACTTTCTTCGAGCTTTGAGCCTTCTGTGTAGCTTAAGAGCGTGTCTGAAGTGTCTGAAAATAATCGCGTGGCTAAAAATACATTATTCCTTATTCTTGTCTCGTCTGAAAGCGCTCTAAAGGTGCCGAGGTCTCGAAACTTATCAATCAATCATTCAAATGGGATTTATTTCCAACTCACTGTATAGTTTGTTATCAAAAATTATGGAGGTACAAGAAGTGGATATTTTGAAAGAACTAGCAGTATTCCCATCTTTTCTTTTGTATCAAAATTTCCTCACAGCTTAACATAATTCCTGCAAAAACTTCTGGTGCATTTCAAATATTGTATTGTGATTGTGCTTCTTGTAAAATAATCTTGTTATTTATCACGACCCGCAGCTCAATTAATTTCTCTGAATAAACTTCACCTTTACGCAGCATGTATTTCGTTTCTCATGGTTTAGTAGACGGTGAAACTTGCTTAGATTACTCCTAAGTTTTACAGTTACACTTCCTTTGTCTACGTCAGACAAGTTAAATTCTCATTTTCAGGCGAAATTGCAAAGTAAAGGACAAATTTTGCACTATGCACCACTACGCTTCGCTTGCAATGCTCTCCGCTGTCAGTTATTCTTTACACAGTGCCGTGGTAAACGACATTCAAACTCAGTAGCGCCCGGAACAATTAATGACAACGTTTTGAGGTATCTTCAAAATAATACAATACAATAATCTAATAAGTTCGTTCCAATATCTCGACCAGAATCAAAACAATTAACCGTTAACCGTGATAAGGATGAGGAATTGGACCAAAGTCCAGAACTGTAATCTCCAGGAGAGCTAGATTTGAGATCGCATTGAAAACAAATTTTGCTGTTTTATCCAAATCAACACAATAGTATATTGTTTTATTAGGAGTAAAAGTATAACTTTTTGTGGCGAGTCTGAATGTTTGATGGCCGAACGTTAGTGAGGCCGACAATTTCAGACGAGCCACAAAAAGTGCTTTTGCTCCGAATGAAACATGCTATTTTTTCCGCAAACGGCATCCAGACTATAGAACTAATTAATATTCAAATAAAAATTCAAAACGATTGCAACGAAGTTGATATATTCAGAGAATAATAATTATAAAACTGCGCACTACATTTCCGTGGTTACTGGTTTTGTGATTGCCAAGACAAAAACAAATTTGACAGTTCAATAATATTTTATAATGTCAGAAATATTATAAGTAATTTAAAGCAACAATTTTATTGTACTGTGCATTTTTGATAAGTACTTGAGCATCAAAATTTCGTTTGTTGTAGTAAAGTGTACTGAAATTTTCTTTTAGATTATACTATGTCGGATTCAGAACCCAACTGTACACCGCCCGACGTTGTTGACATTGCTAAGGCAGCTACGAATGATTTAATTCCAACTAAGTCAAGTAGGGTTTATAATCATGCTTACGAAAGATTTCTCACATGGTGCAATGATAAAGACATTTCAAACTATTCGGAAAATGTGCTACTAGCTTATTTTTTTGAAATGACAACTAAATTGAAAATGAAGAGTTCAACAATGTGGTCTCAGTATTCCATGATAAAATCATTACTGAATATTAAACATGGATTAGATATTAGCAAATATATGAAACTACGTGCTTATCTGTAAAATATCTGTAAAATATACAACTTCAATTTATTTTTAAATATATGCACGTTGGCTAATAATTTTAATGATTCCGGTAACGAGTTGTATAATTTTGGGGCCAGGTAAGTATAAGACTGTTGGGCGATCGTTTTTGTCATATGAGGTACCGGGTAATTATCAATACAAACCTCGAGTGTAATTCGGCAGGACAATTTAATGAATGAGAAATTTGGAAACATATCAATGCAAATTTTATTTATGATACATTCAAAATAAAGACATTTTTATTTTAATGTACAATTATTAAAAACGCAGTTATTGAAATTCATACTAGGAACAGAGTTATATTGATAAACAAATGAATAAGTGAAAAACTACTGGTGTATTTGTCAACAGTAAAAACACAAGAGCTTTTTTTTATCGGATAAATTTACGAAACAGTTTTGCCAATCACTAATTTTTCGAGCAAATTTAGTGATTGGCAAAACTTTGAGTTAAAGAGAAATTTATCTGATAAAAGAAAAGCTCGAGTGTTTTTTGGCAAGATAAATTAACGACCGAATATTGAAATTATAAGTGACCAAACTTGCGACTCATTGTCATTGTGTAAAAGTGACGTCCGCTTACTAGACATTGAGGAAGAGGAGATTTTATCGGAGTTACCTTTTTTATCGATGTCAAAGTGACAATAACATTTCCAGGTATATGACATTTTAACATTGGAGTTAATTTATCGCTGTAAAAGTTGAAGCTAACTTTTGCCGCTGTCAAGGTACAATTGCACTGTGGCATATGCGATTTTTTATACATGAATTAAATTGTCTCACATAAATATAATATAAATATCATATTCTAATAAAAAACCAAGTATCTCAATACAAAATATATTATATAATTAGGTGGCATTGAAACAATTTTTCGAAGGATGGAAACTGTTATTTAGGAGGTCTATTTTGTAAATTTTAGGAATCTTAAACTTATATATATATTAAATACTGTAACTTTGATAAAACTGGAGTAATTTTAATTGGGTTTGCGTAGAAATGTTGGGGAAACTTCTAAGATCAAGAATATATAATTACAAAATTAATTAATTTACATACATTTTTGAATTCAATGATTTTCTGATTTCCTTATAAGCGAAAATAGCAATTTTTATAGATTCGGGTAGGAATCTTCTTTATATTTCCAAAATAAAATTTTATACTCATGTAATATAAACATTAATATTCAAGGAACAAAATGTATATAGTGAAAATGTATAAAAGAGATTAATATAATAATTTTAAGATATAATCTTTTTCATACCTTTTTCCAATAAAAATATGTAAAAATTAATTTATCACCTTTTATTTATTATTTACAACCTTAACTCTCACCAAAGATTGAAAAAAAATTCCGATTAAATATTTATATTTTTTTCCGCCGGATGCCAAACATATACTTAGTTTACCGAATTTTTTACGGACAAACCATTGATCGGACGACAAAAGCACATGAGACCATTTTTATTGCAAAACACTTCCCCTACACGGTGGTATTTTTTATCCTTCTCCACCTTCCTCCCAGCGTGAACTATTGAAAAATTTCGAAAAATCAAAAGTTTTTCGATTTTTTTTTTCAATTCGGGAAATCGATATACTGGTAAACTTTGTTTTATATTAATCTACATACTTCAAGGTACTTATAAAAAATCAGCCGTATTGCTATTTATTTGTACTTTTGGTCTTAAATGATCCATACCGACTGGCCTACAAAGAGATTTTTCAAAAAGTTTCGCTTATTTGTCGTTTGTGGCCTTTTTACATTCTCATCTTTTAGAGCTTAAGCTGTTTATATACAGATTAATTGACTCCCAGATTATTTTTGGATAAAACTCCGATATTTGGAAATTAATACCGAAACCATTCATCAAATGTGTCAAAAATAAATCTAGGCTTAAACCGTGGTAACTTTAAACAAAAGTGTCCATTCATAAATGAGAAAAAAATTCACTAATGCCTTATTGAGAAAAAAAAATTATTTGAATTGAATGAGACCTTTTAGATGTCGATAAATATAGCTAATTGAACCATTATGTCTCGGGCTTTTCACTAAACCTACCCAAAATTAATTATTCAAAGCATTTCCATACAAGGGGAAGTCAGATCAGTAACGAACAGTATAATGGAGATGGACTATCGAAAGCTTAGAGAGGAGGTGAAAGTGGATGGGGCAGCCCATTGAGGCAACGGCCACGAGATATAATGATAATAACTTCCAAATAACAATACCTGGAATAAAGGTGTGCAGGCTGAGCCCACAATACTGTGATATCCCAAGAAATTCTCACTGGAAGCTGCTCACTCAGATAGCATTTTTGCAAGATTGGTAAAGTAGACAGTGGACCTGGAGTTTGGTCAGGCTACAAATAACTGCAAGGCTTTCTAGGGGCTTTCTCAGAAGAACTATAATTTCACTTTCACTATTGAATTACTAAACAATCTTGACAACGGTAGCTGGAACGCTACCGAAACGTCGAAATAAAAAATATAAAAACATTATTGTGGTTTGATTCTCAAAAAAAGAAAAGAAAAAAGAATAAGTGATGCCACAATGAACGTACAGAAGATAATTTTAACGAGAAAAAAAAAACAATTTGTAGGTCTGTGTAATAAAAATTGATTGATATCATGATCTATGTACAGTAATTAATATTATTTCCATGTAATTGCAAGCTATAAACGATGTAATGCGATTATTCAAAACGATCGTTTCGAAAATACTTCCTGACTTATTCCATACAACTCGACATAATTCATACAGCCGGAATCAATAAAATTTCGTCTCAAGCAGGAACAAACCTAAATTAATTCATATTATTTATTGGGGTTATTTATCATTTTGTATCAATGTAAGCTCTAAAACTACGGTTTGAATTGTTACTTGAATTCAGGTATGTCATACCCTATACAAGCTTTCTAATTAATCGCTGTAATCAAAATAGCTCTCGAAATTTTGTGGATAAAATAAATTTATATTTTGTGTTTCACTTGTCATATTGATTTTTATTTTATCTTGAAACAAAGTTAATAATATGGGCGATTTAGTGGAAAAAATATATTTGAACATTATTTCTACTCAGTCATTCAGCCTATTGTGAAACTGTTTTTGACAAAGCAATAGTTTTTGTAGCTCTAACAAAGTAGAGCAGTTAAATAAGCTGTGACCAACCTTGGGCTAGTTCAACCGAGAATTATTGATATCTAGTTAACCTAGACCAGTTCCAAGCATAAACAAAATATTGCGTTACGGTAGCAACGAACAATAACTCATTAGAAGTGTCAGTGTTAAGTTGGACGTCAAAAAAGTAAACCAGAGTTACGCAATAGATTAAAAGAAAAAAGATGTACACCGAAATTGTGAATATCGAAAAATTGGAGTATCGAGCCATCATCAAGTATCTGTATTCAAAAGGGCTAAGAGGTAAACAGATTTACGAAGATATGCTTAATACCCTCGGTGATCAATGTCCTTCGTCCTCTCCAATACCTAAGAAGTATCGTGTCCAAAAATCTACTGGAAAAGTTTTTGCTTCAGTTTTTTGGGATTGCCATGGAGTAATCATGGAGTAATAAAAAAATTCGTGATTTAGGGTTTTAATTACTAGAGCACCCTCCCTATTCACCAGATTTTGCTCCGTCCGACTATCATCTCTATCCTCAACCGGAAAAAAGTTATTTTTTCCAACGAGGAGGTAATAAAAGCTGTGGAGGTCTGGTTTGCAGAGCAAGAAGAAACATTTTTTTGAAAGGTAGAGTAGAGACGTTGCAACTTCGCTGTAATAAATGTATACAATTAAAATGAGAATATGGTCGCGTTCATCCCAACAAAATTGATCAGGTAGCGATTTTTAGAGGAGACCATCAGTTCCTAATTCTGCTTAACGTGCTAATAAAATCATCGACATATACCTATGTCAAATGTCAATAAATACAACAACAACAACTCAATTTTGTTTAATATATACGACAATTATGAAATAGATATTACTTCTAGCCATAAAAAATGGGAGTTAATCACAATAAATTGAACTTACCACTTTGAAGCCTACTATGAAGAGTTGAACTTCGTGATACACTATACAATTTATTATTAAAATCATAGTCACCTGCAGCTGTTAATTCATTTTCACTGAAATACAAACTAAAATATCTTCAAAAGAAAATGTTTTATATTATTTTTTTTACATGACTTAAATGACAGTTAACAATCGGTAGCGCTTAGCTTATTTTAATTCTTATTGAAAAAATGGCGACTGATACTACAGCGCTCAATCTGATCACGCGTTCAGCAGGAAATTGATCATGGAGACTAGATAGTCTCCATGAAATTGATGATCGCTTCGGTAGCGCTACGTTGTGATGAAAATATAAAAAAATATTGACATTGAAATTTTGTTTGGTTCTGTAGTTGGCTAAGAATTTTCCAATATACATATGAACATATACTTTTTTTGCTACTTGCACTTTGGAATATTATTATTTTTTTTTCTATTGTTATAGGTATGTCTTTGGTGCTACTTTCCAGGAAGATACCAGCTATAGAAAAGATTCCTCCGAATTGTAAATTAATTTAAGGTGAGTAAGCTCCATGTTAATCTACTGACAACTGACATTCTTTTTCTGCTTCATATGCATTGAGTTCGCATAGTGGTCGTAGAACTCTCATAGCCCATCTACTCAAGTCCAACTTGATGATATAATTGCTTTTTCAATCAAAACTTTGATGTTAAGAGGTTAAGAAAACACTCCAAACCACATGGTACATAATTTCGATAGCCCTTTTTAGTGGAAAAACGTTTGTTACCCAACGAAAATATAAAGTAGATAAAACTCGTTAAAAACAAGCATTAATTTATCTATAGACGAGTAGGTTCTCGGTTTAATCCTCACTGGAGTAAAAATTTTCAATTTAATAATTTAAAATTACAACGCGGCCGCGCGCTCTCTCACACACATTGCCTCCATGACTCTCTCTCTAACACACTGTTTATCCTATATTGGTCGTAGAACTCCCATAGCCCATCTACTCAAGTCCAACTTAATGATATAATTGCTTTTTAAATCAAAACTTTGATATTCAGAGGTTAAGAAAACACTCCAAACCACGTGGAACATAATTTTGATAATATATATATATATATATATATTTCAGGCGACTCTACAGGAAAAAATTAAATAGAAAAGACGCGGAAAGCTATCCAAAGATGTTTTGTTTTTGCAGGACCCCTGCACAGAAATCTTATGTTGCCATGCAAAAAATTCGTGATTTGGGTTTGAATTACTAGAACACCCTCCTTATTCACCAGATTTGGCCCTGTCCGACTATCATCTCTTTCCTCAACTGAAAAAAAGTTTAAAAGGTCGTAAATTTTCTTCCAACGAGGAGGTAATAAAAGCTGTGGAGGTCTGTTTGCAAAGCAAGAAGAAAAAGGTCTAGAGTCTAGAGACGTTGCAGGTTCGCTGTGATAAATGTATCCAATTAAGAGGAGAATATGTTGAGTAATGAAATATTTTGACATTGAAATTTTGTTTGGTTCTATAATAGGCTAAGAATATACATATGTAGATATTGTCCGAAGTTCCTGAAATTACTTGACAGCTGCTGTGAAGCTGGAAGCCACTGATAGATCTCATCTCTTGACGAATATTCCTATCTTCTTCAGTATCCGGTCTATTGCAACCTATTCGTAACCCCAAGCAAGCCTAGATTGTACCTTAACTGATATGACTGAACCATAAGCTACAAGTCTACATGATCTGTGTCGCAAATGCAATCAGAACCACTCATCATACCACCAAATTGTCTCCATCCTCAATCATTAGGAGATCTAGAAATAGTGCAGCTTGCAACTGGGAGATGGATACTTTGTTCCACAGAGGATTATCATAGTAATAAGAGAGTGGATTGTACCAAACGAAAAGCATTGATGCAGGTTGTAAGGACTTTTAAAAATTTGAGAAATTCCTTGAAAATATTCATCATCTGGAACAAAGTTTTCTATAACAATTATTGTACATTCGAGAATGTAACCAACATATTCAAAATAACATAACTTTTGTAATTAAAATGAGATGCATAAACTCACAGTTTTATTAATTAAAATGCCATGCAAAGAAAATTAAATTATTTTAATTAACATAAAGCTAAATTGAGTTTCTGTTTGAGTTTCGGTTGATATCAATTTGAGGAAAAATATATGGCTATTAGAAAATAAAAAATTATGAAAAAAACACTTTAGTTCTTTGATACCTGTATTAGAACTACGAATGGAGTAATATGGGAGAATTAGCGGGTCGTGTGTGAAAAATTGAGAGCGTAATAAAAGCGTCGAGGTGAACAAGTCTGAACGTTTTCTCCAATATCGATTGGAATCATTCACATTAAATGGATATTTTTTAAACGAGCTGTTTAAAAAGTACATATATTTTTAATTGGTAGATGTCAAAGATAATATTTATACTTTACTTTATACAGGAAACTGTAATTGAGTGAATTTTCAATTGGCTTTAAATCTTGACAAACTAATGATGCAGTTTAAGACCCTAGCTTTGTGCTTCGGAACCTTAAGAGTTTCTCTATCATGGTTTTTCAGGGAAGGAAATGGTACCAGCTTTGGAGGATTTGTAGATTCATAGCAAATCAGTAACCGAATCATTGACGAATTCTATGTTTTGTATATGCACCTGAAAGTTTATCATCTTTCTAGGCTAGATTGGTAAATTTATTGGTGAACACGACCAACGGCTTTTGTCTATAAAGCGTAGACTTCGAGTATTTGATCCATGCAGACTATATAAAGAGATCGAATTCCATGTATTTCAATTTCTGGTCATGATAGAGGGCGCCAGTTCAAATCCAATACCAAAAACATTCGACTACAGTAGAGCCAATCATAAATATTACATACACTTTCAGGTTTTTATTAATTTGACAGTATGTGAGGCAAGTGAGGCTAGAAAACAAAAGTGATGTGATAGAAAGCCTCAAGTAAAAGTGATAACGGTTTTATCTCAATTAGAAATCAGACAACCTAGGACATGCCACAAGACGGTATGATGAAAAAGTATGACTTTTCAAAGAAATTCTTTACGGAAGTAAGCAATAAGAAGGAATAGGATCCAAATACCATTACCAGACTTGGAAATAATGTCATTCAATGGTACACAGACGGCTAAAAAGCAATAGAAGGAACTGGGATAGGAGTGTTCGGGCCAGGAACCAAACACTGAAAGCTTGGGAAAAACCTCAAGTATCTTTCTAGCGGAAATCCACGCCATAAGAAAGTGTGCCCAGTTCAATATTGTAATGGATGAAGGATACAGAAGACAAAGGATTATCATAATGTCGGATAGTCAAGCAGCCATTAAAGCACTGCTATCTTGTGTAATCAGTTCCAAAATGGTGTGGAATGCCTAGACAAACTCAATGAACTAGGCGAGAACAATAAAGTCACTTCACTATGGATTCCAGGACACACTGGAATAGAAGGCATAGAAGGAATACAAGGCAGAAATGGCAGATGAACTAAAGGGGGACTGAAATACCTTTCTTGGGGTCTGAACCCTTATGCGGAATCAGCCCCAATGTAATATTGGGAGAAATAGGTAAAGCCCAGGAAAAGAGAAGATCTGACCATTGGAAAGATCTAGTAGGGCTTAGAGGCTTAGACAATCGAAGACTCTTCTGAGTGACTACAACCTGTTGAGATCAAATGAATGCATAGGTCAAAGTGAAACATTCTCGCCTGAATGGGCACCTGAAAAAGCACCTGAAAAAGAAGATACTTTTCAACTGCACAGCACAGAATCCTAGAGCACATCACCTGGGAGATTACTGGATAGAAAAGGAACATTAATTTACCTAAGTTGAAGCCTACAGACATCCTTAAATTCCTCCGGGAAATAGGACTAAAGGAACTACTAGTTTCTGAGACTCTCCTCAGAAACTAAGTAGAAGTAAGGGGGCACAATAGATATTTTGGGTCTCAGTGAATGTCACCCCAAGATACATACATACCCTTCAAAATATGTCCATATCAAAATAGAATTAATCCAAAATATAATTATCTTTTTGGTTTACAAATCCTCATACTATCACCTCAACTTACCCAAAGTTTCCATAACATTGTTAGAGTCTTATTAATAGTCGTGTATCTGCTTGAAACACTTTTGCCCTCATTATCGAAGAATATTGAATCGAAATGAAAGGAGGAGAAGCATTTGAGACGGCTTTAAAGCCGCGTTATCCCTTTGTTGATAAAATGCTTCGAATTCAATTTGATTTTAACAAAAGAATTAAGTGAAAACGACGAATACATCTAAAGCATCATTGTCATTCATTGTATCTGCTTTAATTTAATTGTCCGGATTCCTATAAACTAGACCGTTCCGATTGAAGTGAAGGTTTACTTGACATTGATCGCGAGTTCTTAATAATTGCTTTCAAATTGATTCTATCACTTTTTCGTTTTGTTACAATATACAATGTGGAGAAGGCAAATCTATAGATCACTGTACATATTTATGGAAAAACTGAATTATACATTGACATGTTTCAACGTGTAATCTGATATCTACTTTCAACCCTCTCCAAGTGACAGTTTATTGATTCTTTCAACCAACAGTCAAAGGCTTGAAAGCCTCGACACTGCTTTTTATGCCCTTAGTTGTATCGTTGTAATGTGGTTGTTACGGGGTGGTATTCGACGTGGATCGGCCTCTCAACTGATAGTGTTGCTGGTCACTCGGAGGGTCATCTTACAGGAATAAAACAACTACCTGTAGCAGTGGAATACGTTCTATTTATTACTTAAACTTACTACTATAAATTATACTACTTATTACCTATGAATTGTGATATTCATATTCCAACCTTCACATTAATATTAATAGTTATTCTTAAAACACTATAGTTTGCATATTTATACGACAAGTCAATTCATCATAAGTGAATATAAATAATACTATTTATGTTTATTTCACGCTCTGAACTTGACTTCGTACGTGCTACCTTCCTACTTCTATTTATGTAACGATTCAACGTTCTTATGATTTATTGAAATTAGCTTCAAGGAAATTTATATCTTTTATTTAAATATTATTGTTAACTTATTATATTGACCAAAAGGCATCACACCTTCCCCTTTTACGAAAAGAATAAATTCCGTTGAACTTCCTTTCCCCCTAATGGAATGAATTCACAAATCTCCTAAAAATAGATGATAAATGATTATTAAATAATGTCATTAACTTACGGTTACATATATTTTTAAATTAATGGATGTCCATTGTCTTTAAAAATTGTCTACGATAACTTAGTTGTTTGTCATGTTTATTTATGTTCACTTAATGTTTTTATTACTTGTTATCCGAACCAAAAGGCATCACTTCGTTTATGTGGAGAGACTTTGTCAAGCTCAACAGTCCTTTCACTAGGCTCTCCTCGGAGAAATCCTCCCGTGGGAAGTGACAGTTGCAGTTCCCAAAGTTCTCAAATGGGAAGTATGAGGTGCAATTTCCAAAGAGGCACATATTTTAACCTCAATATCAGTATACGGAGAAAGAAGCTAATTTTACATCGAGCTGAGCAAATTGCATCTGATTATCTAGAAGATTTAAGTCAAAATATTTCCCTGTGATTCTTTCAAAATAATCAACATTGTATGTATGTATTTTGGGGTGACATTCACTGAGATCCAAAATATCTATTGTGCCCCCTTACTTCTACTCAGTTTCTGAGGAGAGTCTCAGAAACTAGTAGTTCCTTTAGTCCTATTTCCCGGAGGAATTTTAAGATGTCTACAGGCTTCAACTTGGGTAAATGTCCCTCTTCTATCCAGTAATCTCCCAGGTGCTGTGCTCTAGGATTCTGAAGTGCTGTGCAGTTGGAAAAGTATGTGGATGGAGGTTTCTCCTTCTATGCCACAAAATCTGCATTCTTCTTCCTCCACTCCACTATTTTGAGCTTTTGTACCCATTCAGGCGACAATGTCCCGTTAGGATCCCTGTTAACACTCTTAGCGCAGTTTTACTTTGACTTATGCATTCATTTGATCTCAACAGGTTGTAGTCACCCAGAAGAGTCTTTGATTGTATAAGCCCTACTAGATCTCTCAAATGGTCAGATCTTCTCTTTGGACATTCTTCCCAAGTCTGGTAATGGTATCTGGATCCCATTCCTTCTTGTTGCCTAATTCCGTAACGAATTTCTTTGGAAAGTTATATTTTTTCATCATACCGTCTTGTGGCATGTCCCAGGTTGTCTGATTTCTAAGAAGTGAGGAGGTGATTTTTCTACTTAGTCTGTATCTTGTTCTTTCTGCAACACTTTCCACCACCATATGTAGAGGGGTGAGGTTGAGAATCACTTCCATGGCTGCCGTTGGGCATGTTCTCATTGCTCCTGTAATGCATATACAGGCTAGTCTTTGAATTTTTTACAATCTACATTGTATTCATCGGTACATATTTCTTCTCCAGCCGAAACATCTAAAGTTTTCCACGTGTTGTTTAATGATAACTTTCTTATTTGTGCTTTTCTTAAAAACAGAACAAAAAGACCATAATGAAATTTACTTGCAAGGTCTAAGCAGAAACAAAGAAATTCTCTTTCAGCATCAGACAACGGAAAAAATTCACATCACCAAGTTGAGTTGAAAGTTTATTACTTAGTTTCTGAAAACTGAGATATGGAGGGCGGTTACTAAAAAAATTTAAAAAGGGATAAATACACTTACTTCAAGTTTTTCTCTTTAACATTCGAAAATAGTATTGTATCTTGTATTTTACGTGAAACCAATTCCAATAAACATGTTCGGAAATCCTTTCAACAATCGTGCTTCGAAAAGAGAACTCGTTAAGGTAGACTTTAGACTTTATGGAAGTTAATAAATATTGACGGCAATAACCGCAACAAAACCTGAAAATACCTCAATTTTCCCACCACGAGAGTAGTCTCAGTTTAGCTTTTTTACTTTTAAAAGTAATTTCAAGTTTTGAAATATTACATCGTTTTATTTATCAAGTGTTTAAGTTGGACTAAACGAAATAAGTTTTTGTAAATGAAGCTGTGTTTCTTTTAATTCGAAATTATACAATTTTAAATAGAAATTCAAGATTTTTCTGTTCGCTAGACATTAATTTTCTTATATTTGGTAAGTTGTCCAATCTAGTCGAATCCGCTCAGTGCACCAACGAACGTTTTTAGATTCTAGTGATCTATTGTTACGAACTCAGTGGTTCAGAAGCCGGTCCTGTCGCAAACTATAAATTTTGGCGAATGCGACCTTTCTAGAAAGGTTTTTTAACAGGTGATATTCCAGACTGTCCTCGAAGCATAGAAGGCGGTAAATTCAAGAAAGTTCTAGAGTTGCGGAAGGCTATATATACGCGGATTTTTGAGTGAATCGAAGAGTTATTCAGTATACAGTGAATCGGTAAACAGTTTCAGTATACAGTGAGTGAACAGATAGTAAATATAAATAGTATTGAAGATAAATTAGGACAATTATTATACCGAGTGTGGATGAATTAGTAGACATTAAGAAGTGTGTATATAAATTAAGTTTATTATAGTGTGTGAGAGTTTCTTCAATAAATCAATAGTAATTAGCCAAAGTGAGAGTATAATTTTATCCCACGGTAAAAACAGTTCAAATAAATAAGAAAAACATTACATTATTTTACACCTTGTTTCGTACAATAGATAGAAACCTTATCGAAAAGGATCCTCACGGAAAAAAAATCAAGGTTCCAAAAACTCAATTGAATGCTTTAAGGCCAAAATATATTACTACATTGGGAATTGAGTTCGAACTGGAAAAGGCATCGTTGCCATTTATTCCGTAAGATTTATGAGGAGTTCTAAGCGAGCGAAAGCACCTGTGTCTAGATTCTAACACGGTGAATTTAATGTTGTTATTTTAAAGAGAAAAATGCATTTGAAATGCAGCGTATAAAATGAAAAAAGAAAAGATATATAAAAATATAACATTAATAGACTCCGTTTCACGTAAGAAGAGCCCACTTGAAGTTTGCAGTCGTATGCACGAGCTTGTTGTCAAAACCAGATCCATATTGTAAAATCAGTAGCTTAACGTGTTCAGATTTCGTAGGTTAACACAAAATTAGAATATTAAGAATATATTTATCATATGTATAGCTTAAATGAAACATTATTTGGAAGTTCTTTGAAGCTTTTCAAGATACATATGTATATATTGAAAATTTTCTAGCCTACTATAGAACCAATCAAAATTTTAATGTCAAAATATAATATTACTCAACATATTCTCCTCTTGATTGGATACCTTTTTTACAGCGAACCCGCAACGTCTCTAGACCTTTCAAAAGAAATGTTTCTTCTTGCTCTGCAAACCAGACCTTTATTACCTCCTCCTTGGAAAAAAATTTACGACTTAAACTCTTTTGCAGTCGAGGAAAGAGATGATAGTCGGACGGAGCCAAATCTGGTGTATAAGGGGGGTGTTCTAGTAATTCAAACCCTAAATCACGAATTTTTTGCATGGCAACATGAGATTTGTTTGCAGGGGCGTTGTCCTGCAAAAACAAAACAACTTGGAATAGCTTTCCGCGTCTTTCCTCTTTACTTTTTTCCCGTAGGGTGGTCGAATAGTAATTGTTCTACCCTTATCCAAAAAATCAATCATGATCACTCCATGGCAATCCCAAAAAAACTGAAGCAAGAAGTTTTCCTGCAGATTTTTGGACACGAAACTTCTTAGGTCTTGGGGAGGACGAAGGACATTGATCACCAAAGGTATCAAGCATATCTTCGTAGATCTGATTACCTCTTAACCCTTTTAAATACAGGTAACTTGATGATAGCTCGATACCCCAATTTTTCGATTTTCACATCTTATTTCTTTTAATTTATTGCGTAACTCTGGTTCAGTTTTTTGACGTCCAACTTCACACTGACACTTCTAAAGAGTTATTGTTCGTTGCTATGGTAACGCAATATTTTGTTTATGCATATAACTGGTCTATGCTAACTAGATATCAATACATCCTCGTATGTTCACATCAATAGAGGGTGTTGCAAATAATATTTCAGTTAAAAAGGTATCGGGAAATACGTGTGATATTTTCTCGGGAAAATTCTTTAAGGAGTCTGAGTGGAAGCCACTTCCATTATTGGTATCACATCCTTAAAATATATACGAAAATAAACGTTCTAGTGATGGTCAGTTTTCTTTGAAAGCAACGCTTTTTTGTGGGGGAGATTTTAGCTTTATTTTTCTACCCTTTGGCATTCCTAGTCTGTCCTTTTTTTGTATTTGGTCCATAAAATGTTATTTCGAGTATTTGCACGTTTTCGTAAATTTCAGCCAGACTCCAGGTTATATAGTTGATGTGTTTATCAGACTGAAAAAGGACGAATCCTCTCTGTGAAGAAATAAGCAATAATATTGTACTTGGAGAAGTATAATGTAAGAGTCTGTGAAATGATATTTTTCTGAAAATTCTATAAGGTTTTTTGTCAAAATTTTTGCTCAAATATGGTGTAACATAGCACATTGGCCAATTTGCAACATGATCTTACCGGCGTCAACTTGCAACCTACCGGTAAACGGCAACCGTTGTCCTCTCCGCTTTGACTCAAGAACGACAGAAGAAGATCATCACCGGCACGTAGAACTCTTAATGGGTGGTAACGGTATATCCCAGGGTTGGATATTTGCCTAAAGTAAGACTTTTTGGAAGGCTGTTACAGAAACGATAACTTATTTTTCATTATCCAAGTAAAAAGAGTACATTGATGAAGCCAGATCATCGATAAGGCCTCTCGACGTTCTTTCATATTTAAACGAAAGCATCTGAACATTCGGCACTATAATTTCATGCACCTGGAGAGTCAACTCCAAACTTTTGAAACACAAAACTTTTTAGTAGTATTCAAGCATAACTTAACATTAAAAGAATTATACAATTGAAAAGATTATAATGTATAAAAATCATACCATAAATATATACTTTTTTTCACAAACCATATCCTTGGCAACCATCCACAATAACGGTGACGGCTAACCTAACCTAATCTAATAAAGACGTCAAAACATGCTCAAAATCTCTTGTAATCTGTGCTCAAAATTCATAATGCCATTTTTGTTTGCTTCATTGTTTGAAGGTGCTCAATCGGCGATATTAATTGTGTTAGGGTCCGGTGAACTATATACATAAATATATATTCTATTATGATTATTGCTTAAATGTCCAAGGTCATTAACGACGGAGCTGAAAATCGTTTGATATTTTACCGGGATTCGTATCTGTTCTCTTTATAATCTGTGATTATGCTGTATTAGCGGTGAAGAGACGAAATTTCACCACATTTTCCTTAGTGGAAGACATTTTTAACAAATTTTCTCTGCTGGACAGTTAATAGAAGACTCCTCAAAAATAAGCTCCAGAAAAGAAAATTTCCGGTTATAAACAACCCTGATTTGCTGAATTCTAAACTGGAGGCGTGGCAAATAATTAACGGACAAATTCTTTAAAATTGGTTGAAATGAACACGTGTCCCACATCAAACAGAAAAGCGGCATAGAAACAACAACAGAAAAGGCCATAAAATCTTAGAACAAAGGGTAGGGACGTGTGCAATTTGAAAAAAGTTTTGTTTTCACTTTTACATTTTCTTTAGAGCGGCGGAACGTAGAAAAGGGTTTTTGGCGATATTCGTTTTATAGACAAAGGCGTAGAAAAAGGGTTTGAAAAGAAAAAAAATAGATATTCTATCGTTACAATGGCTACAATGTGTCATTGTTTTAAAGACCTTATTATTATATCATTTGAATACCTAAAACCCCTAAAACTAGCAATGATGAAATTAATATTAATGGGTCTATTATTGTAATACGCGAGTACAATCCCCATATACGATTACACTGAAAGAGAAGTTTTGAAAGCTCTTAAGTATTAAATTGAATTGCGTTGAATCGGTTCCACATGTGAAATCTCTCCAAAGTCATTCTACCTTTTAACGGTTTGAAATACTTGCACTAAATCCCATGAAATTCCAGCAATCTCACGTACATAAGAGAGAGAGAGAGAGAGAAAACAGACGTGAAAATTTACATAATTGAGACAAATGAACTTTTCTCCATTTCGAGTTTCCTTTTCCAGTATAAATCACACATAGCAGACGAAA
>CAJUYI010000563.1:85672-120082 GCA_910591695.1 Galerucella pusilla | reverse complement strand
ATATAAAATATATAAGAATAAAAAAAAATTATTAGGCACATACAGAATTGGATGTATAATACAGATGTTTTATAATTTTGTAAAATTTTTTTGTAATTTTTGTAATTTTTGTAAAAAAAAAAAAGAAATTGAAAGTATTTACAATAAGAATGACCCAAAAGACTAATAGAGTTTACGGGTAATAATCTATTCTTCGACAACAAAATAAATACGAGCCTGTCACGGCTAATACTTTTATGGCTTTATTGCATGTCACTTTCCCATCTCAGGTCAGGTCAGTTTCTTAGATCGTGAAGAGAACTGTAATTATTTGCTTATTATGTTCTCTAAATAGGTATCTTATTTCTTGGCTTGTCCTTATTATTTTTCACTTAATATCCTTCTTTGTATTCTCCTTTTCCATGTGTATTGTATTGATTTAACTTTTTAGGATATTATTTTTATATTCTTGTCTCTGACAGTTGATTTTACTCAGGTCATGGTTCTAATTTTTTTTTTCTTTTTTTTGATAAAATTGTCAAAAATTTCAAATTTAGGAAATTATATTTTACAATGAGAAGTTACATTACATCCAAATTTAGTATTTAAACAACAGTTATTTTATCTATGACCAATTATGATTATTTTGATAAATTTTGTAATTGTTCCAATTATATTATTATTTTTATTCTTATTCTGATTGTTAATTAACATTTTCCCCTATAATAAACACCCTTTAATTATGATATTTTAAATTAATGTCCAATTTGAATTATTTGAAATTTACTTCCCTATTTCTTTCCTCCACGCATAATTTTAATTCTCCATAACATAGGAAACTTCTTGTCTATTATCCTATTTTTCTTTTAAATTTTGTGAATATCTTCTAATATTTCAATTCATTCTATGTATTTTTTATTCCCATTCATATTTCCATAATTTTAAACTTCCATATTCAATTTAACTTCTTTAATTTATATATATTTTTTCTATATGAAAAATTATTTTACTTTCTTTCCCAAATTTTTCAAAAAAATCTGTCTCAATTTATCTTAACAACGCTCCTCTCTTTTTTTTGGATCACCCCTCTTTTCAATGTAAAATTTTTTTATTGGTTTATTCTAGCTTAAGACCCAAATTATCATTTGAATAAGAATTTATTCTTCTATTTCTTTATAAAATAATTGACAAGAAGCTTCATTACCTATCACATTTGATAGTTCAATTATATGCAAATTTTTAGGTTAACATATTGACACATTTTTATAAAAAGTTCAATCTTATCCTATTAACACTTATCTATACAGTATACATTATTTTCCTCCTATTTATTCAATATACATCTCTTATCTCCGCACTGATGTTGCCGTGGGTCTATTAACTGATTTGTATGGATGTATATACTTTGTTTAAAGTTATTATTTTATTAGGGGTCCTGCCTGTTTATCTCCCTTGTTCCTATGCTCATTTTCTTATCGTTATCCTCCATAACGGACGTAGTTTTGTACTTTTCCAAACTTCATTGATACCTTTCCATTTAATTATACTACCAATTTTTATCTTCGTTCATTTTCTTTGCGGTGTTAACATTTTCATAATTTTTCATTTTCCTCCATCGACTCTTGATCACTATCTTTGCCCTCTCTATTTTAGACTTTTTAGTTCTTCTCCAGAGGTTGATAACTTGCTTAGCCTATCCAAGCATTTGTATATCTTTTATTATCAGTGTCTACTTCTAACTATTCTATCTATCTATTCTAGTAATATATGTATTGAACAACGGTAAAACAATATTTCAATACCATATCGAAAATCTCAATTTAACTAAGAATGTCGAGAAAAATCTTAACATATGCGACCTCTCGAGTCCCTGATTTTCATCTCAGTATATTGCATACATTCAATATTCTTGATGGATCATCTCTTATGTTTTATTCAAAAAATAACCACAAAAGATCCACGCCTATCGTACAAAATCTACATGAAAATTCATTACCTATACAATGGTACCTTCCCCTTTACGTATCGTCCTTAAAATTTGTCGATGGCATTCACGATTTTTATAAATTTTGGTTTATAGCTGTTTAGGGATATGACCAATCTTATTATGGTATTTACATTGTTGTCATATCTTCCGCATTTCTGCAAATATAATTGAAATTGTTATCTCAAATGGATAAATCTTTATATTTTTGATAAGAAATACTGAATATTTTTATGCAATTATGCTATTTTCTTTTCTAGAGGATTCCTTTACTTTAATAACGAACTAATTTCTACAGCCCATAAATACTCATATTTAGGGGTAATATTCACTTAATCGTGTCTTTACAATGAAATGGTCTACTTAAAGTGTCAAAAAAGTTGAAAAGACTATAGGTTCTGTTTTTCCGAACATAGCTAAAACTGAAATTGATACTTGGCAAGCTAGAATCAAATTGTTGGTGTCACTTTTGTTCTTGGTGTCATGTTTAATTGTAAATCTGTTGGGGGAGTGAGATATTTAGATATATAGGAAAAAATTCAGAAACTGGAAGGGTTTAGTTACAATAATATTTTTTAAATGTCTCCAAGCTGGCAAAAAAATAATTAATATGGATGATTTGAGTCGCCTTTCTTTTAAACCACAGAGGAAATATTTGTTGTACAAATATATTCGGAATACTGATTCGGCAAATAATGAAGTAAACCCGCTTCCTCTCTTCACTCTACTCCGGAACCATTTTCACATTACTAGACAGTAAAAATCTGTCTCCTTTCATCTGTCCGGTCTTTCCCCTTTTTCTTTCGTCTCTATGACTCCTCCAATTACGTTATGTATAGGTTCCCTGCTTCCTTATGTGTCCTGAAAGGGCTTGACTGATGAAGTAATCTACTTCCCCGTGCGATCTGTCATACCAAAGTTTAATGCTTGGTATTAAAAAACAAGTTTATCCGCCATACGTTTCAGAGTCCCTTTTAGCCTGCCATTAATCATCAGCATCAGCATCAGGTTGGCTCTGGCTTCCGTCTTGTCTAGTCCTGTGTACATTTCGTATCTCTCCTTAATCAGCAGTTCTATCGGTGGGCTGCATTGAAAAGTGGATCATATAACACCTTTTTCCCGAAGTCCGAAGCAGGGGTGTCCAAAAGAAGTCCTCTTCTGTTATTCTTGTAGCAATCCAACAGAACAGAACAGAATTTAAATACCACGAAAACCTTATAAACTAAAAGTTATAAAAATCGTTCGAGTGGTTTCCGTAATAATTCATATAAAACTCACCCTGTATAATACATGTGAAAACCTTCCTACAGATGCACATTTTTTTGGGTGTACACTGTGCATAACCCTCGTTTTTCAGTATATAAATGTGTTTCCATATTTTATCCAAAACTTTCGAAGAATCCAATAACGGCGAGGATTTATGGATGTATCAAATATGTCTTAGGACGTATTTCACTTTACACTTTAGAGAAGGATATTCTATCCTTCACGAAAACTGCTCCGTGAATCACGTAAATTTGTGTTTGATACTTTACGGCTTTTCATTTCAATATGGGGGTAATACGATATTTATGGTTCTCAAGATAACTTCGAATGAAGACGTACAATATCCCGTATGAGTATAAATTGAAGTTTGACAATGGATTGTCAATAAAAATTCAATAATATGTAGGGTGGTCCAGGGAGATTGATTCTTGGACTCGAAATAGAACGACTAAGCAATACTAATTTGTCCACGACTATTTCATAATTTTAACATTTTACGTGTGCTTCTTCAAGTATAATGACGTACATTATTCACCGGTGGATGATAGGTGTGGATAATAAAAAGGTCACATGACACATAATTACATTGAAGATTATTCTTACAAACGACACAATATATTGAATAAAAATTTTCACCGCGTGTTGGATTAGAACCCATGACTACAATTCCTCGCTTTCCCAAGTCAGAGCCGTAAACCATCAGGCTATGAAGATATAATGGGTGGTATGAATAAAAACGAAGTACATGCTACTACTACAAATTTAAGGATGTACTTCAAAGTATCTGCTCCATCATGAAGCATCTGGTCAGTTCCGGTAGAATCTGCTTAACGTTGAAGTATTTACTACGCTGCTTGTAGTACCTACTACTTTTAGCCCGTAGTATATGCTTCGACATGTGCAGCATCTCCCACTCCTTCTGCTCGGGGAGCAGGTCATGACAAGTTTATTAGATTTTCTGTTCCATCGTTGTTCTTACACAAAATTGTCGAGACTTCCCTCGAAACTACCCGAAATATTATTTGCTATTTTTCTTGGTTGTCAATTAAATTATTAAAAGTAATTAAGTGTGCTTGTGATTGTGTAAAAATTCTTCAGAGAAGAGTCCCAAAATGAATATATAATAGCATTAGCTAGAAGATTTCAAGATAATGCTGAATGAAAAAATGACACCTGCCATCAAGTCTGCAAAAGTTACAGCCCTTGAAGAGTCAACCAATATTTATGCACTGTATATTTTTCTTCTGCGTATTTCATCCATTTTCAAACAAAACTAACCGTAGAATTCTCAAGAAACTTATACCAACTTCGCTAACGTTTAGCAAATACTACAATTTCTTCTTGAAATCGAAGTTTCTATTGTAAGAAGTCCGTACTTCAAATTGTAAATACTTTAGTCATTTTCACGAGACTGCTACTTAGTATAGTAGCTTCCGGAAAAATTAAAAGTATCTACTTTGAAATGTAGTTTCTTCTTAGTTTTAAAGTACCTACTTTAAAGAAAATGCTAATACTTCTAGTATTAGCATGGACTTCGTTTTTATTCATACCACTCAATATATGATAGAGTCAAGATGTTGTATATATAGGAGTAGATCGTTTTATATGCAGTTTTTTATCTAGTGTGTATGATGTTTGTCAAAAGAAGAAGTGACGTTTTAAATAATTTATTGCTAATTGCAAGAATTTCAATAACTATACTGCTGTTTGATTGATATCACTAGAAAATTTAATATGGAAAGTGAATCAGGCAATAAATTGAATGCTTATTAAATATTATATAATCTGTTCAATAACATAAGAAGTAATAAGCTATGTAAATCTAATAAACTATAGTGTTTTAGTTTGACAAAGTATTACATAAGCAGATAATTCATAGTCGTGGACAAATGTAGTATTCTACTCTCATATACTGGCTATTATTCACTTAGGTGTTTATATCACTCGCCTGCGGTTCGTGACATAAACGCACCTTCGTGAATAATAGCCATCATTATATGCTTGTTGAATAATACATTCTTCTTGGACCGCATGAACAAGTTCTTGTACACTCCTGGGTGAATTTCTGCGTGCTGCCACTGCCCTGGCAAGCATGTCCCAAGCATGTTCTATGGGATTCATGTCAGGAGATAGGGCAGGCCAGCTCAAACGATTGATCCCTTCAGTTTCAAGATACTCATTCACAGCTCTGGTCCGATGAAGTCGGGCGTTATCGTCCATAAAAACGAAGGAATTGCCAACAGCCTCGTGCCATAGTCTCACGTGAGGATGTAGAATCTCTCTAAGATACCTATCACCAGTCATCGTTCTCTCCACATGAATTAATTCTGTGCGATCATTTAACATGATACCAGCCTAAAACATAGCACTTCCTCCTCTGAAGGGCGGCACGGGGCGAGCATGGGTAGGCTGAGCAACTCTCGTCGGATCCCGCCACACACGTATTCGATGGCTATCTTGTACCAAACAAATCCTTGTCTCGTCGGAAAAAAACACCGAATTCCAAAATTCTTCAGGCAAGGCCGCGTGTTCTTGAGCCCACTGTAGTCGGCGAACTCTGTGCTCAGGTTATAGTCTGGGCACTCTTATTGGTCGGCGACACCTCAAACCTGTCGCAAGTATTCGTCTTCGTGATGTCGAGATCGATACTTGAACTCCCAACGCATGTCTCATATCTCTTTGGAGTGCTGGTATTGCCATGGTCGGGTTTCTTCGGATAGTTAAGTAGATATAGCGGTTCTGCCGCTGATTAGTAACACGCCTTCTACCGCTTCTAGGTCTATCACGAAGAGAATTGGTCTGGAGATACCGGTTCCATACACGAGACACATCACTTTGCCAAACGCCAACTCTGATTGCCACGAACTTTTGAGAATGACCTTCTTCAACTAAAGCCACTATTCTTGCACGGTCAATCTCACTTATGACTTGACGATTCATGTTTGCACTTAAAATCGTAAAAATCAAATGCCTTGAATGTTAAAATGATCGCACTAAAAATGTTATCTTACAAAAAAACTGTAAATATCTGTATATTTCAAAAAATATGGAACATATTGAAATGGTGAACAAGCCAACAAAAAATTGTTAGCGCAAAAAAATTCCTTCGCATCCGAAGAAGGTGATGCAAAACTTTTGAATCTATGTGTATTTGTGTAATACTCTACTATTACAATAGCTCCACGTTGGGCCGAATAGATGACAATTAAGTTTCTGGAACTTTACAATGACCGGCCTTGCTTATATTGGACTAGTTTTCTGAACTGTACATTACGCAGTTCTGTTAGTAACTGGACAGATGCACCACGGGTATCTCTCCTGTTAAGCCACTCTCTCACCCATAGTTTTTTTCTACCAGTTCTTCCAATAATATTTCACTCACAAATTCCAGTAGAAGATTTCGCGTCAATTCTTGTACGTCATCATAAGATAACACAGAAGATGCACTTTCTGCCATTTTTATTACAACTTACCTAATCACTGGCTCGTTCACAACTGACGTCGTGTGGACAGGGTCAACAGCAAGTCCCCAGTACAGTAACTTGCCTCAGGTTACATGCTCCAAGTAGGTGGGCATGTACCTACTGGCCTCGTGTAAACGCGGCTTAAGGGCGCTATATCCCTTTAGGATAAAGGTAAATTTGGTTAGATAGACATACAATAACATCTAGTATCTGTTTGTGTAGGAATGCTTATACAGGTTGTCTAAATTAAAATGTATCTAATTAGCTCCTTTTATTTCTAAAAACTTATTTATTGGTTACAAGTCTTGGAATAATGTGAAGTATAAAATGGTAGATAGAAAAAACTGCGAAATGGTGTGTTTGTGTTTCGTGCACGTTGCTATTATAACAATGAACAATCGTTTTTATTTTTCGTTTGACTCCTTTTTTTCCTTTTCTGTGAACCTTTTACTGGAAAATCAATATCAACGACAGTTTTACAAATTAGAAAGTAGTTCACAAAAGAACAGTGCTCGAGAGAATGAATAGTTTCTTTTCCGAATGGAAAAGATTTAGAGCGAGGAAATTTTAATGCTTGAAAAGTTTTGCTTGGTATTCGGAAAAATCTACTTATCAGCTTTTTTCTCTCTGACGTATGGATCCGAGGATAATGTACTGAGTGAAATATTCATCAGCATAAGTAATTCTCATTATGACATAAAATATTTCATGGAAAATAAAAATAAAATAACCAAGACAATAGCTATTTATGTACCAACAGCAGAAAGTAGTACTTTGGCAGTAGTGATAGAAAGTCCCCGCTGACGCGTCGCGCACACAAGACTTTTTCTACGATCACACCAAAATAAAATTAATTGCCATTGTTTGTACTTAGCAGTTTCCAGACTGCAGTTTCGTGTACCTATGTACCTAGGCAACAATTATTACATTAATGTCAGATATTTTTTAGATTTCCCTATTTCTCATTAAATTATTACGGAAAATACTGTTGGATGTTTTAACATATGAGAAAATCAACTAAAATATTTTATTACACAGTTTATATTGAAATAACTACTAGCTCCCTTTTATCTAAAAAAAATTAGGCGTGCGCTAGAGTTACTTTCTGCTTAAGAGCGCCAATAATGTCAAATTATGACAGCTCGCGAAAAACATCAACTTTGCAGTGGCTTTTCAATGCACAAAAGACGACTTTCGATAGTGGTCGTAGAAAAAATAATGAGGTTATTGATGACTTGAATTAATAATTCGGTTATTTTGAATGTCAAAATTTCTGCAAGCTCATTGGTTAAGATAACTGGCTACGCTATTTCCCTATTGGGGACTTCAAATGAGGGAGCTCTCTCTGGGAGCACTCCTTTCTCATTCTCTAAAGAATACGAGTTCAGAAGTCTAAAACTCTTTCTAGATAATTCAATTTATCAAATTTCTATATAAAATCAATGAAGTTGATCAAAGTTATCTAATCCCTGTTACCTTACCTGAACAAGATGGATTTATATCTACATAAGTGTGCGTTTGTGCTAAACCTAACTTATATTTACATATAAATCAATATTGAAGTATGCGCGACGGTATAATATGCATATATACAGTATGTACCAAAAAGTTATATACAAGTGGATAAAAAGTTCACCAAACAAAATATTCTCTATCCGTAATCGAGTGAAAAAATTTTCACAGTATTTGCTGGAAATCAGGGAAAATAGAAAATGAATATTTTGAGTGAGAAAAACATGTTAGCACTATAGTGGAATAATTGAAATTATTATTAAGTAGCAAAAAATCATGCACATCCGTAGATTAGGGATTTTTCTTGAACAAAAAACTGAAAGTTGATTCAATAACCACATGTACTGAACGTGCATTAGTAGAAGATACAGTAATAGGTAATTCATTCCACTAACATGTAAATTAATTAAATATGTTTCCAACTCTTTACATCAGCAAGGTATAACTTTCTTGAAATAGAAACTGGAGCTGGCTACTTAGTAGTGAAAGTTGGGAGAAATAATGGATGAAGAGGATCATAAACTAATGAAAATCTAGAAGTCAGTGAAATAGCTCAACCTACAAAACCACTGGAAAAAAATGCACATAAGGCTTAAATTAGACAACAAATAAGTCGCTGTGAGAATATTTTTGTTGCTAATTCATCAGAATACTTTTTGTCATTGAAAATCGCGTGTCGTTCTATTTGGAATACAACCAATAAATAATAACAAAAGCATCAATATTTCATGAAGTATAAATTTCAACTAGAATACCGCTGATGCAATTCAAAAAACGAACACAGCAGGTGTTCAAAATTATTCCCTGTAGAATCCATGCAAGCTGCAAAACGCGTTAAAAGCTTGTGCAGGCCTTCTGAATCATAGCTGCTGCAACGACATGCTTCACGAATGCGATCTTTAAGATCATCTAAATTCTAAATCATTAAATACTTCAACCTAGAATTGTAATCTGGCATCAGATCTGAACATAAGAGAATATTTGGCCAACTTTTGTTGACGCAAGATTTGGCGAAATACTATCAGACACGATTTATATTTTTTAATAAACATAGGTATTTTGTGTTATTTTGGTAAAGTCAATTTATCTTCATAAAAGATAATATTCTTCCTAAATTTGATATTTAAAATTCCCGCTGAAATTTATAGTTCCTGCGGCCAAGCTTCTGATGGCTTTTAAAACAGTAGTCACTGCTAACAACATAAGAGTTACAATTCTATTATTTTATGATTTGGAGGATCTTAAAGAACGCATTCGTGAAGCATCTCGTAGCTTTACACCAGCTATGATTCTAACGAAGCCTGCACAACAACACTTTTAACACGTTTTTCAGCTTGCAAGAATTCTGCAGGAGATAATTTTGAACACTTGCTGTAATTTTTTGTACGTTTTTTGAATTGCATCAGAGGTATTTTAGTTGAAATTCATATACTTCATAAAATATTGATGCTTTTGTTATTATTTATTGGAAAAAATACCAAGCATGTGCTATCGTTGTATTCCAAATAGAACGACACGTGATTTCCAATGACAATATACAGGGGGTACCGTTTGAAAATAAAAGTGAGGGTTAGCTACCACAGGGCTGTCAAATGTAAAACATTTTTTATAAGTCATTAGGAAGGTATTTTAATGCCATTCAATGCAGTTTTTCTATTTATTAATTATCTTGTCACATAAGCGAGATATTGCCTGTATACGATAACTTGGGACACCCGGTATGGGGAAATTATTTTCCGACTTTGTCATTGTTAGAATCATAATATGTAATTGAGTCTGTCTCATGTCTGTTCTTAATTACATACTTAGCTTTAACATCCCCTCTCGCATTTAATTATTGAATATGCAAGGGTTGTAATATATTTATTACATCTATCAATAAGTTTCTCGTATGACATACTAGTAAATACAAATAGATTCAAAAGTTTTGCATCACCTCCTTCGGATGCGAAGGAATTTTTTTCGCTAACAATTTGTTGTTGGCTTGTTTATCAATGTTTATCATTTCAATATGTTCCATATTTTTTGCAATATACAGATGTTTACAGTTTTTTTTGTAAGATAACATTTTTAGTGCGATCATTTTAACATTCAAGGCATTTGATTTTTACGATTTTAGGTGCAAACATGAATCGTCAAGTCATAAGTGAGATTGACCGTGCAAGAATAGTGGCTTTAGTTCAAGAAGGTCATTCTCAAATGTTCGTGGCAATCAGAGTTGGCGTTTGGCAAAGTGATGTGTCTCGTGTATGGAACCGGTATCTCCAGACCAATTCTCTTCGCGATAGACCTAGAAGCGGTAGGAGGCGTCTTACTAATCAGCGGCAGAACCGCTATATCCACTTAACTATCCGAAGAAACCCGACCATGGCAATACCAGCACTCCAAAGAGATATGAGACATGCGTTGGGAGTTCAAGTATCGATCTCGACATTAGGAAGACGAATACTTGCGACAGGTTTGAGGTGTCGCCGACCAATAAGAGTGCCCAGACTACAACCTGAGCACAGAGTTCGCCGACTACAGTGGGCTCGAGAACATGCGGCCTTGCCTGAAGAATTTTGGAATTCGGTGTTTTTTTCCGACGAGACAAGGATTTGTTTGGTACAAGATAGCCATCGAATACGTGTGTGGCGGGATCCAACGAGAGTTGCTCAGCTTGCCCATGCTCGCCCCGTGCCGCCCTTCAGAGGAGGAAGTGCTATGTTTTGGGCTGGTATCATGTTAAATGATCGCACAGAATTAATTCATGTGGAGGGAACGATGACTGGTGATAGGTATCCCAGAGAGGTTCTACATCCTCTCGTGAGACTATGGCGCGCAGCTGTTGGCAATTCCTTCGTTTTTATGGACGATAACGCCCGACCTCATCGGACCAGAGCTGTAAATGAGTATCTTGAAACTGAAGGGATCAATCGTTTGAACTGGCCTGCCCTATCTCCTGACATGAATCCCATAGAACATACTTGCCAGGGCAGCGGCAGCACGTAGAAATCCACCCAGGAGTCTATAAGAGCTTGTTCATGCGGCCCAAGAAGAATGGCGAAATATTCCTCACCAGAATATCAATAATTTGGTAAACAGCATGGGCAGGCAACTTCAAGCTTGCATAAATTCTAGAGGTGGAAATACTCTTTATTAAAAGTTGTCATGCAGGTTCTCACTTAACCTTTTCTGTGAAAAGAATCAATTTGTATTTAATTTATTTAAGTTCTAAGAATACTTTTTATGTTTAAAGCAAGTTTATTATTGGATAATAAAAATTTTTGACAAACATATACGTTTTTTTTTATTGAAACTAATTATTTGATTAATCTCTGATCCATTTATAATGAACACATTTTTTTCTCGGAGATTTAGGGTGATGCAAAACTTTTGAATCTATGTGTATATACCATATATATAATGAGGCATAATTTCTGGATAGTAGCAATCTTCGAAAGCCATTTTAACAAGCTATTTCTAGCTGTTAAGAGATAATAAAGACTGCTTCAGAGGTAATGGTTGTACATGAATCCAATACTAAACAATAAAGGCAGCCGTTAAAAACAATAGTTCTGCCAAGACACAAACGATCTCTGTGCTCGGGCTCGGGCGATTTTGTACCAAGTCCAGAAGGGGAAGGAGAAGCAAATTTTGATTTGGTACAAAATGACCTGTACGAAGCGAACTTGGTACAAAATCGCTTGTACATAGCCCGGCTCCGTACAATATGTGGCTTGGTACGTCACATATATACATCGTTTGTTCTCTCCTGAATTTTTGTACAACGGTAAAATTTAATAAATGATACACAAATGGATATCTTTCATGTTATGCATGTAGCAACCTGTATCTGTGAATGTCTGCCGTCATGTTAACGTAGATCAGAACAGATTGCATGTACTGGTTGTATTGTTTCCATTGTTCTCGAAAATTATTAACCGGTATAATCAAAGAGGAAACCACCAAAGTTTGATTTGAATATACACGAAACACTTCTCGTCCTATACCTTCATAGCTACCCTTCTCTGTTACACTACAAAATGCTTTGTTATTTCACAAACTTCATATCTTTGTTGGATTCTTAGATAAATCCGATTTGTTTTCAAAAAAAAAAAAAAATGTATACAACTTTTCATATGGGAGATAAAAACTTATGACTTATGACAGCCACTTTATTTCTTTTGTCGATTTGGTGCTCTAGATGGACTGACACCCGCTCCCTGGTCGTTTTTATTTCGAACTGTTTACCCCGAAGACCGGAACATCCATTTTTCATACGTGATATGTGAATGTTCAAATGTTCATACCTCCAGCTACTACTACATCTCCGGGGTTATACTTTATAAAAAATGACTGCAATATGCAAATTGCCTCACATTCGTCGTTTGAGACTATGAATACAGTTTAAACGGTTGTGGTCACGCGTTTCTCTAAATATTCCGACCCTTTGGGAGATGTATGAAATATTATTCCAAAGGGCTTCGAAATTTTTCAGATTAAAGCAGCTCAGTTTAATGCAGTTTTTGTGCAAAACTCACTAAACAAAAATATTCTTGGTTTCTCATTTTGCTTCGTTGAAATTGAACAAAATGGTGAGATGCTGTAAAATATGATCCCAAACTCCGAATATGAATGGGTGCTTTAATATCGAGCAAGATAATTATCCTTTGCCTTCTATATATTTTATCAACACTGAACTAGGGGCATTTTCTCAAGGCTTCCACTTGAAAGATACTTGGGTCATCTTAAGATGTCGTAGTGTTTGGCTCCTGGGAAGTAACACTATGATATTTTTTAACTCATGCTCACCTTTCCAGATCGGTGGATTATGTGGGACTTCATCCCCCAGGTCTGATAGTGATAAGGGAACCCTTTCCAGAGAACATTTGTGTCATTTAGTAATGCTTATAACGTGGAAAAGAGCTTTCGTATGTGTTCTATTCACGTTCTCATTATTTCCAAGGATCAAGTGGGTGCACCCAAAACCAGTAGGCTTTTAACTGTCAAGAAGTCTTTTAAAATAATGCTGATCATCTTAGTCAAATACCTCGTATGTAGACAATATGAAATTGACTCCTAATAGGTTTGATGAGGTTCTGTGTGAATGGGGCCTTCTTGCCACCTCCACAGCGACCTCCATTAGGTCTATTGTGGCTCACCCCTAGGGATTACAATTCACCACATGAGTCTGTGCTTCTGACAAAGTCCATGGTTGTGTTTGATGATACATTTTCGAAGTCGTTCGGCTCTAAGGTACTAAAACCGAATATATTATACATAACCCTGTCCAAAGCTAAGCATGAGCATAGTATGTGCTCCGCAGTTCCGTCCTCTGAATTACAGAGCCGACAGTCCGAGGTCCAAATCAGACTCATCTCCTTTAGGTAGTAATTTAGTCGAGAATGTCCTGGATCTGTTTATTTCTTGTACTCTAAAGGTAGTATATAAATGCCTTTGAGTGAGAAAGCCCCAGTATGTCTACCCAGTACGTGTAAGTTTTCCTTTCTGACCAAGTAGCTATGGCTAGTCTAGCAGTGCTTTCCGCAATGCCAAAAAAATACCACCCTAGATTTTATCATGTTCGAGTTCTGTGCTTTAAGAGCCGCCTGGCTATCTGACAGGATGTGTATGTTCTTTTTTACAACAGGTTGATTCATCAGCTTTCCGGCAGCCAGTTCAATGGCGTATACTTCAGTCTGAAAGACGGTAGCATACCTGCCCAGGTTGGCTGTGATTTCACATCTGAGTTTCCTGCTGAAGACCGCTGCTCCAGCCCCGTTTCCGGTCTTGGATCTCTCTGCCCCCAAATAACTGATACATATCTTTTTGAACTTGATTCCCAGTTTCCCTTTGACGTGAAACTTCCTGAGTAGCCTGTCGTAAGGTATCTGTATTGTGTAGACTAATGGGTACATATAGGCTCATTTTATTGGTGAAGTTCACAGATTTTCATTTGCAATAGTGACTTGCAGTTTATATGCAGCTTCATCATGGTTCTCTCCTACAGATAGCCGTATTATAGGCAAATATTGGTATAGTATTATATTCTAGGTTTGGGATGTCACTGGATATATTATGTAGACCACTGAATTCTCGTTCATGAGGAACCTCTGCTTTGATTTATCTCTGTTTCAAGGTCGACAATAAATATGGCCACAAGAAGATGAAAATCTTGCTTTCAGAGAAAAAGTTTGGTAAAGATTATGCGATCAAAAAACAAACATCGGATTCAATGACATAAAAATATAAACAAATTGACAGAGCTCATTTCATTTTCTCGTTTTCTTCTTTATTTCTCATTCTTTTTGCAATGCATTTGACGAAGTGAATCTATATATATTTATATTTTAGTAGATATCTGAACCATTAGTTACTTTTTCACTTTGTCGTCCTCGTTGAACTCTCTCTGAAAGCGTAAAGCTATATTTACAGTAAAGTTTTTCAATGAATTTTTAATAAGGGGTTTTCAAAACTTTTCCAATATTCATTTCGATACGAACGCCGAACATGTCGCAGCGATTTATTTTAAATTTATGCAAATGCGTTGGAATCGGTCAAACTGTCATTTCTCATAAAGTCTTCTATGGAATTTAGTATAGAAATTGACATGTCGATTTTCCGTTCGACGGAATATTGATTTTAAATATATATATAATTGGTTTGAAAGGTTGTCCTGCGTTCCTATTTAGTTTCTTGTACGATTAGCTTCATTTTTTCAAGAGACTGTCAGTTACTGTAGAAGCTCCTCTCTTTAATGTTGTTTTCTATATTCCGTCTCTCCTTATCACATTCAAATCCTCCATTTTTTGTATTTTTATCAAATATTGTTCCTTACCTTTTCATTATTTTAACACTTTCATTATGATAAAATAAACAATATCAGCTTGTTGTTGTAGTTAGGTTAGGTTATGTTAGGCTACTCGCAAGAGTCTATTGTGGCTCACACGTATTCAAATTCCACCAAACAAATTCAGCTTCTTAACAAGTACAGTAACAGTAACAGTTAGACAACGTAGGTCATGCCTGCTATAGTCTAACATTTGTTTGGAGACATTAATCGAAGGATGAATAAAAGCCTTTGAATTAACGAATCCTGGTGAAATATGTCTAGAGCTCTTATTGCTCTCCAGGTATTTGTTCGGCAAAACTTATTGAGATGCCAATTGTAGATTCTGGTCCGATGTAAACACGTGCGGCACCCTCCCTTGCAAGAGAGTCTGCCTTCTCGTTTCCTTCCATACCAGAATGGCCAGGGATTCAGTAATACTTTATTGAATTCTCCTATTGAGGAGAGGCTTTTTTGGCAGTCTAAAACCAATTTCAACGTTACACGGTGAGAGTTAAGTGCTTTCATGTTGTTGTAGTTACTTAATCCTTATTCACATCTTATGATGCTATTCTATTTCGGTTGGATCTAGTTTTGTTTGGGGTATACTAAAAATCGTGATTCATAAAGTTCTGGCAAGAATTATTCGTAACAGACTTAAGCCAATTTACAACAAAGAAATAGGAGAATACCAAGGAGGTTTTAGACAAGGAAGAGGAACATCAGACCAGATATTTACACTTAAAATGATACAGCATAACAGCTACGAACAGAACCTGGGATTGTACTTATTGTTTATAGATTTCCGTCAGGCACATACGCATAGCAGTATTAAGAACGAAGTTGTATGAAGTACTGCGAACCTTGGAGTTTCCCAGAAATTAATAAAATTAATAAAGTTGACCTTGGAACAAACATCAATGAAAGTATCAATAGAAGGAAAAGTATCAAAAAATTTCACCACTAAGAGGGGATTGAAGCAAGGAGACCCCCTCTCCACAGTTTTATTTAACCATGTATCGAGGAATGATATTTCATTGCAAGCATCAGCTAATTGCGTACGCAGATGATGTGACGCTGATTGCAAGATCAAAAAAAGAGTTGGAACTGCTCTTCGGAAAATTGGAGAGTACAGCTAGAGCATTCGGGCTGCAGATAAATACAGAGAAGACGAAGTATATGGAAATGAGGCAAGATCCAAATGAGTTAACCAGAGAAACTTTGTTCAGGATAAGACACAGAATATATACCTTTGAAAAAGTGGATAAATTTGACTATTTAGGAGTACTAATCACTAACAAAAGTGATGAAACCCTTGAAATAGAAAAAAGATTATCCAAAGGAAGTAGATCACTTGGGGCACTAAATAACCTATTGAAGTCAAAACAAATATCAAAAAAAAGCTAAAATAAGAGTATAAGTATATGGAACGATTATACGACCGACGGCACTCTACGGATGCGAATCGTGGATTCTAACCAAAAAAAATGAAACAAAGATTGAAATATGGGAAAGAAAAGTACTGAGGAAGATACTAGGAGGTAAAAGAATTGAAGATGGGACATGGAGGAGGCTAATGAATAAAGAAATTAAGGAATCGTATGGATACCCTGATATAATTCATTATATAAAAGCACAAAGAGCCAGGTGGTTGGGACATATATGTAGAACGCCTAAAGGTAGACACACTAGTAAAGCGATCCTTCAAGGAGAAGGAGGTAAAAACGAAGAGGTGGACGGAGGAAGAAATGGGTGGAGGCGGTAGCAGCGGACATAAAGGAAAAGGGGATAGAAGATTGGAGAAGAGCTGCGGAAGATAGGAAAAGGTGGAAAGCCCTAGTAAGAAAAATAGAGGAAGATGAAAAAACCTAATTTAAAAATGTATATAATTGGTATACCTATGTAATTGATAAGTCGTGGGCCTCTAAGGCCTGTAGAACTGTAATATATAATATACTAAAAATCGCACTATAATTTTGTAATCTCATAGATAAGAACATGAAATAATTATACTCTTCTGCTCTAATGAGTTTTTAAACACGTCATTTAATATCTCCACGTTTCAGCAGTTTAAAATTGGCCATTAATCATTATTAATTTTCTAACGAAAGAAAATCAGAATCAATCGATTTGTACAGAAAGATACTATTTTGTAGTTCTAATGACATAGTAGTTACTACACGAACAAGTACCTACAATAGCTCGACTCCAATTAACCGAGCTTATTTTCCCCACGTAATTAATGTTATTTCAAACCGGCAACATAGCCTCCAGTACAAACCCAAACACTACGACTATACGATGCCATGAAAACACAACCCAAAGCTTCGTCGTCGTCGTAGAACTCGTAGAGAGAAATAGTGAGCTTCAGATATATATGTATCCGCCCCGAGCGCAGCTGTGGCCTGGGCTGCATATTGGCGGGTGGAGGAGGGTGGTTTTGGGAGAGAAGCGACTTTTTATTAGTTTGAAAGTAATGACACTAATGCTCCAGGGGTAGTTTCGAAGAAGATTTATAACCGTAGCAAAGCGTGAGTAGCTGTTGGTTGCCACTTTCGCTAAGTGTTGTGCCCTACACGGAATTTTAAGCCTCGTACGTACGTATTGGATGGTTAAAGTGGAGTTATCAACTTTTTTTGTTTGTTTTTGTTTGTCTTCAACGTTCGATGGTCGTGTAAGCACGATTAGAATGAGACATTAGGGATTCAGAAGTGGTATTTAGGTGCCGACTTTTGATACCCGACTTTCGTTATAGGGCTCAAGGTGTTTCGAAAACTTTTAGCGAGGATTTACAGATTTTACACAACTACGTGAATTTTATATTCAATTTCAAAATATATGATAAAAAATATAGTGAAGTCGTGAATTGTTAATGTGAGAAACAGAATATTATACACGTTTGGCATACTGTTTTATTGTACGACGACTTATCAATAAAATATGTGTTAAATTATCATGAAATTATAATTTCCGAATGGGGAAAAATATATTACAAACATGAAGAACTCTTTTTTTCGTCTACGACCACTTATTTGTGAAATGTTTACTTCTGGAATAGGTGAATAATGAAAAATATAGCGAATAACTAAGTTTCGCAAGTAGGAAAAAGTATATTTTGCAAGTTAAGTACACTATATTTTTTCTAAGTTCACTCATTTATAAAATTTATATCGAATTTTGAAGTAAATATTTGAAAATTTAGAAGAATCATGAGTTTAGAGCGTAGGAAAAGGTATATTAGGCAAGTGTGACAAACTATACCTTGCTTACGACCTCTTATTTAAAAAATGCATGCTTAATTTTAAAATAAATGATATAAAATATGGTAGTCATACATTGCACATTGCATTTTTCCTACGACCACTTATTCATAAAACATATCTTCAATTCTAAAAAAATGATGAATGATAAATATATTTGTTTTTAACGGGAAAAAGCACACTACAAACGTGTAGTGCTCCATATTTTTTCTACGACCACGTATTCGAGAAGTATTCACTCCTGAAATGGATAATAAAAAATATAATGAAGTCATGACTTTCAAACGTACGTCCACTTACTGAATATATGCTTGTCTCAAATAAATAATAGAATATATAGAAGGTATTACGTCAGGTCTCACACTATATCTCTCAAACGACCATATAACAACGATGTCTTTAAAGTAACAGATGCATCAAAATTTTCTCTATAACTTTCACACCGACACAAAGCCGGAGCATGGGATTTAAATTTCTCAAGAGTAAGTTTGCTGGTTAATCTAGTCAACAAGTGCCTTTTTGGCCAACTTTTTTCAGCAGTCTCCGAAAATTATGATCGAGGTATCATTCGATTCGGGATGGCATCTAAATGATTTTTAAAAAAAATGAAGTTCCGCAAACATAAATTGCAAAAGTTATCAACAATTAACTAAAAAAAGGGGGGTTTAGTTTTTTGCAAATATCTCAAAAACTAATAAAGATTTTTCAAATTAAGGAAAAGATTTGGATTATGTTTTTTGACAGTAAGTAGAATAGGAAAAAAAATATAAGGTAAAAATTTATTTGTTTATAGCAAATTACATAAACAATGGAAAAATAAATAAATTTTTTTTTGTATCGAAAAGAAAAATAAATAATGATTTTTAAAACAAAATTGTTCCTTAAAATTAATTAGAAGTGGGAGAAATTAATTGTTAATTAACAAATGCGTTAAAGCAATAAAAAAAATTTTTTAAGGAACAATTTTTCTTTCAAAAATCATTATTTGTATCAAAGATTGAAATTCCATAAAAATTTTCAATTATCTAAGAAACAACGCATTTGTTTATAACAATGTTTTAAACAATAACAGATAAAAATTTGAAAACATTATTTTTATGCAACTTCTAAAAAAAAATAAAAACGGATCATTAATAATATTTGAAAAAAAAAATTTTCCCTATGAATAATTTGAGTTTTTAATTTTGCAACAACGATAATTATTAATAAAAACCTGAAAAATAAACATTTTTAATTTTTCCAACGGGGATTTATTGTGAAGCCTTTCAAGAATTGCTCCAAGAGAGGAAAAAAATCTCAAATTTATGGTTTAACAATTATCACACTTGCAATGTTCATGTTCAAGCAGAAAAAAATTATTAGTTAACAATTGAATAACTAATTGAAAAATTTTGATAAAATTTTTTTTCAGGCGGATTATTGTTCATTTATCTTACCAGTAAGCCCCTGAATTTTTTCATTTCTTAAATTTCATATTTAATATGTTAAAATAATTTTTATTAATAAAGTGTCCAAAGTACGGAAAGTTACGGAAGCCAGAACACCCGTTTTCGGCCGTATTTTCATCCCTCTGGGATAATTATAAATATTGGTCCTACAGTTCCTGAAGTCGGGGTTTTTCTAGGAAATTTCCTCCTCTTTTCAAATCTTTTTTTTAATTTTCAAAATCTCTATTAGTTTTTGAGATATTTGCAAAAAACTAAACCCCCTTTTTATTAGTTAATTGTTGATAACTTTTGCAATTTTTGTTTTCGGAACTTCATTTTCCTCAAAAATCATCTAGATGCCATCCCGAATCGAATGACACCTCGATCATAATTTTCGGAGACTGCTGAAAAAAGCTGGCCAAAAAGGCACTTGTTGACTAGACTAGATCTCCTGATTTCGCGATCAGATTTATAAAATTGATTGAAATTTTTCAAATATCAAATAAATTAATAAATTTGATATGCGGGGTAAGTATATGGCACACTTTATTTTTTCTACAACCATTTATTCATAAAAATCGTGTATAATGAAGTTTAATGTACTCGATTGGGTTTTATTAGGAGAATTTTAGATTTAAATTTCCAGTACAGGTTTAATTAAGAGATAGTTATGCTGGGTATTTGTATAGCTGGAGTAAGCTCGACGTCATGTAGGTTTGTTGCTTATTAATTGAAAATTTTCGAATACCTGTCCCGATTTTCTCCGGTATAATAAAAGGAATAATACACACTCCATTTACGGCTTATTAAAAATCCCGGCTAGATGAGTTTATTAATTTTCCACATGCTTCAGTTTTTTGTCGGAAAAAAGCGTAACAAATTTTAAAATTGCTCATTAAATTTTTTACTTGTTTCAATATTTCCAAATAATCACAGACCAAGCTGTTCCTTTTGCCTCATAACAGTACCTAACCTTCAAATTTTGCTATTAAAAATCATGTGCCTAAATGTTTTCCCGTCTAACACGTCTGTAGCTTCTTTTATTGCTGCGATCAATTTATATTGTTTCCGTTTTTGCTTCATCACGATTTTCATAAAATTCCACAATTTGCTTTATTAAAATTTATTAAATGGAGTCCCACCCTGTATTTGTCGGCATTTTGAAATATATACAGAGCTCGGCAAAAGTTCGGGACCGGACAAATATCGAAGAAAATATAAATTTTGTGGAAAATCTTTTTATACCACAAATTTGACTCCAACTTGAACTATAATTTGAAAATATTTTGAAATATACAGGGTGTTCCAATAAAGTGTGGCGTATTAAAGTTATATTTTTTCTTATGGAACACCCTATATTTTATGGCATTTCATGATTGCCCATGAAAAACATAATACTCCTTCATAATGGTTCCCTATACCTAAATATAGAGGGTCCCGAGTTATGCTAATTTTTTTTAAAATGTGAACATTTCGAAAAAAATTAACTCATTGTTATAACAAATTGCAACAAATTTTCTCCCAGATCTAAATAGTTCCACGATTGAGTACTAAATATCTCTTTAGAGAATTTTCAGCTTCATTAAATCGATATTTATCCGGTCCCGGACTTTTGCCGAACTCTGTATGTGAAAGTTTACGATATACTAAAACATATGAATGGTAGGTACTAAAAATGTCCATTTATTTGTTAATAATAAAATTACGTGGTCACGAAAAACAACGATGTTTCGACTTTGACACCCTGTATATAGGAAACTAGTAGATTTGACGGAAAGCCACTTTGTCATGACAAAATCGCGGAGTCCTTTATGCCTACTTTATCAAATGAGACAAGTAAATTAAAAAAAGTGCCATTTTTGATGAAATTCAGTGTCAAATAACCCTAAATGGGTCAAAATGGCTCTACAAGTAACATTAAAGTAACAAAGACTAAAAAAATTCAATCAATTATATCTGAAAAAACGCTTAAAACAGCAAAAAATGCCCATTTTTACCATAAATGTCCAATTAAATATGCCTAGCGGCCAAAATAACGTATACGCACTATAAATTTCTTGAAAAATACATAAAAACCAACCCATCCAGACAATAAAACGGCCTAAGGTTTACTAACTCATCGTAACATTTCATTGACTATTTCAAATAGCTCACTCTTTTTCTTTGTAAGTATGTATATAAGATGTGAGTATCGACCTATTATTAATGGGTTAGGTGGTAGAACAGACGTCCGCTTTCACAAGAGTGATGTTTGATTACTTCGCCCCGAGCGGAATAATGTACGATGTTTATAAATGTCTTCAACACCATGGTGTATAGACAATTTTTTCCACTACTAGCCTAATTTAAGATAAAAATTAAAAATTATTCCCAAACGCACCACGAGAAGCGTTTACTACGTCGTCTGACTGACAAGTACACTGTCAGTTTTTTATAGGTTTGTTCCAACAACCACCTTCTGATTAGTACGTGAACGTTCGTGAACTTATTTATGTACGAATCAAACGTTCGAGAACCTGTACGTGAATTAATCCATGAACATCATACCCTATGCATTGTTGGAACGATTCTACGATTCATTTCTAAACTGTTACCACTTTCAGGAACTTTATTACAACCCTATGAGTTCACGTTTTATTTATATATGATTTATGTTTATTTACCATTACCTAACCTTTAGGGCGAGTTGTATCAAACACTTTAACTCGGTGTAATGATAACTGATGTTTAGGCTGTGGCTGATTGATGTATTTATTATAAACAATTACATCAGTCTATACATTTGTCATCATTAAACCGAGTTCAGGTGTTTGATACAACTCGCCCTAAAACATCAACTGACAGTTTTGACGAACTGTTCTACATCCAGATCTCTGATGAAAATGATCGTTTGCCGACACGTTCATGAACGTGTCCAGTTTTTGTTGGAACTTTTGTTATACGCATGATCGTGACGTTCATGTACGCTTAGTTGGAACAAACATATGTTGCTTTCGTTTATTTGGGCTTCAAGCACTTGTGCGTGACGCCTCAGTCGTCACGACTTTTGAGCAAATCGAACACGATTTTTTAGGATCCTCAAAACCACCTGACATGTGCCAATGCCAATGAATTTCCTGTGTTGTTAGAAGAACAGTTTTCAATTATAATGTTTTTGATAATAACATTTTGCATATATAGATATTTTTAGTAAGGTTTAAATCATATTAAATCGTAATCGGCACAATCTTAACCTTTAAATAAACGTCAAACCGGACAAACGTCAAATATTTAACGTCCGTAGCTTGAAGCCCATACTTTTCGGTATGTGCTTGAGGGGCAAGGGGAAGGTAAGACTAGGCGTCACGCCCGGTAATAAACGAACGGAATTCAGTCACTACGAGCTGCTACTAGCAGCCAAAAGTAAATAATCGAAAGCGCTTCTTATATACCTATTATGAACGTACTCGTTATGTCATCAGTCATTTTTGGTTGAGCGCGAATTTTTAACTGATGGCCTTTTTATCAAATAATTTTATCTTGATAGGTAATTTCAAGCAGCAAATATGTTGAAGACAATCTCCTGGATATACAAAAGTTTTTGTTGAAATACTATCTCTGAATTCTCGAAATATTTGAATTTGTCCATTATTGCCCTATACCTTGTTTTCAAACTAGGAGAAGCATTTTAAGAAACCTCACTTACACCACTAAAAGTTACTAGATTAAGAGGGTGCTCCGGAAGACTTTTCGAACTAATTGAAAATTATGTGACATATGTATTATATTGCTCGCAGGTGTCGCAAGTCCACATAATTGGAATCATCAATGGCCACAGACCATGGCGAAAGTTGTTACCAAATGTCACATTATTGTGAACAGAATGTAAGGTTCTCAAAAGTAATTCATGTCAAATTGGATGATATAAGTATGTACAAAAAAGCTACTGTGCCTTTCAATTATTCTCTATTCACATTTGAGCACAAACTAGAAGTCAACAGAAGTTTTGATATCGAGAAAGACCATAATAATGTACTGTAATGTGAGTAAAACTTGATGTAGAAATATTTACAATAAAAAAATTTTACTTTGAAATTTATATTAAAAAGAAAAACAAGCATAGATTTTGTTTATCAAATTGAATAAATAATAAAAATAGCATTTAACTTAATTGGAATATAATACTTAGTAAAAAATAAATCAACAAACGTGAAAACTATGTACCTAATAAAGATTGAGGTTGTAATATTTTCATATGAACACATAACTGACAAATATCGTTGTCAGTTATATTGAAAAACCTGTGTGAAACGGGCGGCAATTTAACCAATCACTAGGCTGCAGAAATGGCAACTTAAATTCAAATCGCTCCTCTTAGTTTAAATATAAGGTATATAGGTTGTTAATAGAAAATTATTAACCACTAATAGAGAAATTCAACTTCTCAGTTGGCTAGAAGAAGCAATAATTGTCAACTTCACAGCTAGTAGTGGAAAAAATTTATTATTATCATATTCAACCTAATTCACCTCCATCTAAAAGCTCTTTCTAAGAGAGGAATATTATTTGTACACCTATTTTTTCAGTAACTTATTTTAGTATCTGAATTTGTCGAACTAATTTTATTGAAATATTCTGAAAGCTCTTATTATTTAAATTGCGTTTAATTTCCATCTCAATGCATCACCAACTGTCACTTTCTAAACCCACCAATCTAATATTAGGGCAATTGCTCCTCCTAAACGGACCTTTTCAACCCCACTGGGACACCATTATCAATATTAGTTAGAAAATTAAATGACCAATTCCATAAGACTAATTTTCAGTATTGAAAGTAACTAGACGAAACCCCTTCCACCCTTATATTATACTTCTCGAACTTAATGTAGTGTGAATCGTTCTTAAGCCTTGCAAATCCATTTATAATTCAAAATAAAGGAAATATAGAAGATTAGCGCTTCAGGCAATGATTTTGCCGAATCACATTAATAATTGAATCAGCTACGGAGAGTTTTTCAAAGAGATTGGGGTGGATACGCAGTAAGGGAGTAGCCCTACGTGTCCAACTGAAAATACGATCGAACGAATAATGAATTCTAGTCACACACTTTTATTTAAACTACATTAGAATCGATTGTTTCATTTTTGAATAATAATAGGAGCAGCAAACTAATATTATGTCCCTAATCAAAAACATATCGACCCACTATAATATTCCTAAACTCTCGAATAAATTCCGGTGGAACTTAAGACGAAGCTTGCAAGAGCAACGTAGAAAAATCCAAATTGGAGTCTTCAACTCTGGTATCTCTTTCACCTCGCACAAAAAAGTGTGGACTTCAAATTCCCGATAACAGATTCGAAAATAATTTTTTCAACTTTTGATTTTCCAAAAATTGTCATTTGAGCGGCAAGTATAATCAAAATAACAAAATCAAGTGGATAGTATAAGGAAATATCTACTTTATTTACCGTTTCCTGCAAAGAAATTGTCATTTTAACGTGTTATCAATAGATGTCAAAGGTAGGTTGGTTCTATCGTGCAGATATATCAGCACTGTTTAACTTTAAAGTGCAATTCAATGTCCTTCGTGGCATATAGCCAGGGAAGAAGTTGTTGTTTCTTAGTGAACGATCCTTTCAAAGACTCTTCGAGGTGTTATAATAGTATTAAACTATAACCTTTGACATCTATAAAGGAAATATTCTTAAAAATAGTTCGTGTTTTCAATATTTGAAAATTCAAAATGAACATTAACAATTTTGAGATGCGGTTTGTTACAATCGACCAAGTTTTAGTTTGATAGACCATGGTAGAATTTTCAAAATTTTATATACTCACATATTTTATAAACGCTTGAAGGCTTAAACAAAAAAAAAAACTAAAAAATTTTTATTTTCTAGATTTTTTCTTCAGTGGGTCGTAGAAAAAATATACTGCTCGACTCGTGTGGATTGTTCATATCGCACTTGAACGATTGAGCACTCCGCCTACGGCGTCGTGCTCAAACTTCGTCCTCGTGCGATATGGCCATCATATCCACACCAGTTGCACAAACTTCTATTTCTATCAAAATATGCCCTTTTACATTTAAAAACAGCCTGCCAAATGTCAAATCAATTCATCCATCCATTTTAAAGTTATCGAATTAAAACATTCAAGTTTTCAAAATTTCAACACCCTGTATTTCGAAAAGTAAATGTGCTAGACCCCTTAATCCTCATAACATTTTGTCCAATTTTACGAGAGGAATCTACATACAGACGTTGTACCCTTAACGTTCGAGATGCTTATACCATTTTTTGCACGATCGTATTGAAATAAATTCTGAATAAAATAATTTAAATTTCTTCGAAATTAACGAAATGTCAAAAGTGATATTTATACTTCTCGATCAGTTTAAAATATATTTTGCATTTAGGTGAAATTGTTTTTATTTATTATTTATTACTTTTCGACGTCTGAACGGTAAGTAAATCAGTTACCGACGTGTTAAACTTAGAAACCAGTAAACACAACCTACCGTCCTGACAACCGATGCTGTAAATAAACAAAAAAGATCAATCGCCCAAAAAAAATTATGGAAATAATAGTAAAAATTTATCCGAACAAATTCAAGTAGATCACCAGCACTGCGAATACCAGCTTTGCATAGAGTTTTAATATAGCATCGGTGCCCGGTGGTTCAGTTGTAGAATGCTCGCCTTCCACGCGGGCGGCCCGGGTTCGATTCCCGGCCGAAGCATATGAATCGCTGCTTCGTAAACGAGAGAGAGACTCAGGAGAGAGCACACGCACGCAAGCAAGGCACATAACGAAGCAACGTAACAACGTAACGTAACGGTCAGATCTTTTGCGTCGCGACCCCCGGTCGCTCAAACATAACCTGACGTGAAGAACTAAAGTTCCAAAATAACATAAGGAATTTCAAGTTCGTGTCTAATTCAATAGGTTATTGAATCCAAATCTGTAATTTATATTTCCATTTCCGTTGTAACCATGCCTGTGTACAAAAGGGGCAATTATTTCAGTTCGCGTAACGAAACTATAGCGTGGCAGCAGTTTGGCGTAATTCAATTAGCTATTATTCAAAGTTTCGAAAAGTTTTAATTCCATTTTCTTATAATTTCCCAAAATACGTGCCTGTTTGAAAAATTTATTTAAAATAGCACGTTGTGTTGTCCCCAGATGTTCTTCCTTTTTTGACAATGACCGTCCTAATGATAATATACAGAGCCCCTTTTGTTCAGGCAGGAGTTCCTCAATAAGCGTTTAGGCAAATGAAAGAAATTTTTGATATTAAGGGGAATTATATGTTTAGTTACGCTTTAGTAAGATTAAGGGGATGTAGGAAAAGGAGCAGGTGACATTGTATTTGATTGATAGTTATTTGATGACATGATACAGTTTCTTTTTCTTACGAATGCGAGATAGGGGTGAGTTTTTATATCCTATGTGAAAAAGAATTAACGTACGGTCATGAACATTATGTAACAGAAGGCTTGTAGACCAGGGCTGAAGCCTTTGAAAATGGTAAAAAGTGAAAAAATTGATAGTAGGAGGAAACCCATTGAAAAATGAAGAGAATATAAGAAAAATGTATGGAAGGATAAGGTCGGGAAGGGAAAGGGTAAAAAGGGAAATATTGATTTCCGCCGAAACTAGTGCTATGAAACATTTTTTGTTCATCAATGTAACATGGAATTCCCCGTTTTTCGAGTAATTAAAGTGTAGGTACATTTTAATAAATAGCTCAAAATTGTACGTAATAGTTAGGGAGGCGAATAAGGCATTTCTCGGGAATACTCGAGGGTGGCAATTGGAGGTATGTATAGGCGTTTTCGGAAACTTACTACGGCTCACTAACTCGATCCAGAGAGGTCACGTGATGAATCACTCTGATCACCTACCCGGGAACTGTAGTTTACGAACTAATAAGTTTCGTTTTTGATCTGACAGCTAACGTCATAACAAAACATACATCTCTTCTTCAACTTCGTCATCATCTTCCAAAAAATAATCAAATGCCAACGCCGTTAATGTAGCAAGGCCCCTTTTCATGTTTGATAAAAGCAATATATTTCGTTACCACCAAAAGAATTAGGTTATGTTATATTACCCTTCAGCACAGAGTACCTGTGCCTTCAGTAATGCGCATGCGGTGCCTATAGCGTCTCTACCGACCTACCTCTCGAGGTGGGTTATGAAAAATGAACCTGGGTCAGTCATCCAGTACAACTCGGAAGTTTCCGAACACAGGTAGGCAACTCGGGTTAGGTAAACGAACGTGCAGGTTAGGGATCGTGTCAACCCGAGTAAGTTTCCGAAAACGCCTTATGAGAGATACCTTAGACCTAATAGAAGAACTTTGGAAAGTATTAGCTCTATATGAAGTGATGCGCGCCTAGGATAGATGATCAGATTAGTAAAAAAAATCGATAGTCTGAAGTACTCAAGCGCGTCAGATTAAGATATTGGGGGTTGATCTTAGTGTTTTAAGACTAAATTTAACTAATCTGACGATAAGTCCTTGACGCCGCCGAGTTATAGGGTCGCGAACTTGTAAAAAAAAGTTAATCCGGCATTCTCGAGTGCGATTTTATTTTTTTTATTTTGAAGAACATTATTTAAAATTTACTAAAAATACAAAATCTGCCGGTTTCCGCATGATCAAAAGTGTGGAGGAGCCATTTCGTCTTCCGAAAAACGCATTGCGGCATATAAGTCGCGAACGACACGTTTTACAAAAAAAATGTTCAAATAAAAAAAAAGGTAATTTCATTTTACACAAAAAGGTTTTTCTACATTTTTGTCCAAAGTTAAAACTTTTGGACTTTGGACTCAAACTCCCGTTTTTTTGAGTATATCTCGAAAACGGAGGGTGTTAAAGAAAATTGATATGGAACAACGATGATTAAATTATGTAACTTTTATTATATCATCTCAAATTTTTTTCCTACAGCTTTTCGTTTACTCGGAAAATGTTACGCGTATCTGTATACAAAATTATTATTATTATGTAAGTACAGTTTTATTTATTTATATTATTCAATAGCCTGTTGACCCTCAAATGATTTTTTGGACGTACCGTTAGCAAAACGAAGTGAAGAATTGAAGCCAGAAAGAGGAATGTGCCATAAACATGTAATACAGACCTTTTTTGGTCAGATTAAGAGAAGCCACCAACATTTTTGTCAGATTAAGAAAATATGCTTCCAGGATACCGACATAAAGGGAGCTTCCTTGGGGCCTACTTAACACCCCTTCCAAAAATCTGACGCGCTAGAGTAATTTTTTTTTCGAGATTTTTGACTACTTTATATGCCTACCCCCACCACGCAAACCGGCAGATTAGTATACAGTTGTTATCAGAGGCACTTGGGGCATACGTGGTATGAATATCTGACGCGCTCGAGAATGCCCAAGTAACTGTTTTTTTTTTACATTTTTGAAAAACCGTACACGCCATACCCACCGCTAAATTGGTTTTCACCATACGAGCTTTTCTTTTCGAAATTACTTTATCTTTCGATTTTGATAGATCTCGACGGCGCTCGAGAATGTAGCATTTAGCGACCTCGCCTTTCTAACTATAATGAAACAAAAAATTCGAATTCGATTTTTTAGCTTTCTTGCATTTTCGAGAAAATCTACCATACTTATGTATATTTTTCTCACACCATTCGAAAGTAGAGATTTCAATGAGCAAAAAGCTCACCGACTATTTTGACCAAGCAGATATTTTGACAGGAGGATTTAAAGATAAAAATTTAAAATCAAAAACTTTGTTATCTGAATTGTTCACATTAATTCTGAAGCTATGTGAAAAAAGTGTGAATAAAAATAGTGTAGATCTTTTTATTACCTACAACTTTGCAATTCAAGTTTTTTCAATAGGTTTGGTAGTTTTACCGGAAATCGAGATAAAACGTGTTTTACCCTTTCCACTTTCCGACCTCAGATCGCCCGTAAATTATTTTTTCTACAACCACTATGCAAAACACGCTTTTCTACACAAATTTTTATACGCAAAGAAGGCCTTTTCTCAATTAGTTTGATAACTGTTGGAGAAGTAATGCGAAAAGTACAAGCTATGGCACTTTTTCGCACCGAAATGTCAAACAAATTCACTATTAGCTTGAATTGTCAAAAAAAAGGTCATAGGTAGTTTTGTTTGACATTTCGGTGCGGAAAAGTGCCATAGCGTGTACTTTTCGCATTACTTCTCCAACAGTTATCAAAAGAATTAAGAAAAGGGCTTCTTTGCGTATAAAAGTTTGTGTAGAAAAACGTGTTTTGCAGAGTGGTTGTAGAAAAACTACTATTTCCTTTCACTCTTGTTATTTTCGTTTCCTTTTCCGATACTTACCTTAATTTTTTTTTATTTCAAAAATTATCGGCCCTGGTCTATAGTGATTTTAATTTTCCTTTCCTGATACTTTCTCAAGATTGATGACTGAATCGCTGTGCAACCCCTCCTGGATATATAGTTTCAAGGATTGTTTTCCGAAAAACTCTCCGCGTACCTTTTCGACACGTACTCGATAGCTTTGCTAGAAAAAATATTAGCCAACTGACGCCCTATGATCGAGAAGCAATAAGAGTCGAAGAAGGAAAAAAAATAACTTTTTCTGTACCATACAGATGGGCAATTTATTGTCGGCAATCTAAGAAAGTCCCGTTTTGATTTAACAGGAACAATTTCGGGAGGGTTATGTCATAACTTTTAGAAGGGTCTGGAGTGATCGCTGGTGTTTTTCTTTAATAAAATTGTGACTGGTGTGGCTGATTGAAATACGGTGTCTATTAAAGATGGTTTAGGAGCGAGCGATATTGAGAAAAGACTATTAAATAATCTAACAAAAAAAGAATTCCTTGTGCCTAACTTCAGTTTCCTGCATTAAACTGGTTCAGAGTTTCTTTACACCAATTGACTCTAATTGCTTTCTGCTCTTTTCTTAACAGATTCTCCATCTATCGAGAAATTAATTTTAGGTTTTGCCAAACTGACTTTAAGTTTGGAGTTATCAAAGCCAGTTCTCATGGCTTTGTTATCTGAAATCAGGAAAAAAAGTTATCTTGGAAAGGAAAAAAAATGTAGGGTGCCACTAATTTTAATTCCCAAAAGAAAACACAAAAATCAGCAAACTTTTAGATGCCGCTATCTACCAAAATATCACTAAGAATTACTAAGACTGAAAATACGGTAATCAATGTTTCTGTGAGATCAATAGAACTTTCTTAATGAAAATTATATATATATACATAATAAAAAAATTGAGATTCACAATTTAGCAGTTTCAGTATATAAAAATAATAATCACAAATGTAAGCAAGTGACATGTAAAAAAAACAAATGTATAAATTACTTTCTTTATCCGGTGTGGACCAGGAACATAGATTATTTCAATAACCTTATTAGGTCAGAAACAAGATTTAATCAGAAGATATTTGGCCCAGGAACTTTGTTTTATCCAGAAACTTGATTTCTTTAGAAATTATTGAGCCCTTAAACTGTATAAAAGGAAATTGGGTCCAGAGAACTTTGGAAACTATGCAGTAATTCCCGAAAATCCTAGATATCACAACTACTAATATGTTATCTCAATACTAAACCATTATAAACTACTGCACAGTACCTTGCTCTTTTAAACACCAGAAGCAAGCCGGAAACCTCTCGGTCGTTCGTACATATAAGCAAACTTGGAATATTTCAAATTTAAAGGTAAAGTTGACTATAATAACTGACTATTGGTATACTAGTTGTCTATTTCACCAAACATATAATTCAATGAAATAATTAAATATATTCATATTTGAAATAATAACCAGGTAAACTTAATGTATGGCTATTCCACCAAAACTAAATTTTTTTAGAAATTATTGTGGTGCTCCTCTGCCGAAAACAGAAACCAACTCTGTTATTTCTGTCTAAGAATTGTGGAAAATTATCTTCTCTCGGCTTAATTCCATCCCATTTTTCGACTGACTCAACTACTTTAAAAATTCAGTTCAAGTACAGCAATAAACTAAGCGGTCGGAAACGTTGGCTTTAACTAAATAAACATTAGTTTCGACATTTGATGTTAGATTAGATTAGACTTGATGACGTGGCTACTCTGCCCATTCCACTGCGACCTTTTCAGATCTATTCTGGTCCTCTGAATCTAGATTACATTATCCCGCCCGACCTTTTTTTTAGCCAATCATCCTCGATTCTAATTCTTTCATTTAATTCCTTCGATGTGGCATCCCATCGCCTAGTATAAGAACCTGCAATTGGCATTCGTACTGACATAGGGTGTGCTCAGCAGTTTCCTCCTCTAGGTGACAGAATCTGCACCTGGCTTCGTCTGTCAACCCCATTAGCTTTGCGTGCCTTTAAGCTTACAGTGCCCTCTTAAAATACCTACTAGGGCTTTGACTCTTTTTCTGTCCTTGCTTATTATGTATACTTTAAAAATTGACAAACGTCCTCTAATGAACTGTCTCGCCTGTCTCTGTCCTGGTAAGATTACCCACTCTAAAGATTTCTGTTCCACCCATTTCCTTCTTGAATGCGACGCCGCAGAAGAGTCCGGTCCAATGATTGTCATTGATGAGCCTTGTCTGGCCGTTTTACCCGCCAATTCGTTGCCCTCATGACCATCGCGTCCTGGTACCCAACCTACCGTGACCATGCAAAGGTCTCCAAGTGCATTTAAGGTACCTCTGCAATCCCATATTAGCTTAGAATTTACCCCTATGGAATTAAGTGCCTTCAGTGCTGCTTGGATATCGGTGAAGATGTCAACTGAACGGAATGTCATTTCCTGCGTTTAAATTCCTTCAACACAATGGTGAAGCGCCGTCATCTCCGCTTGGAAAGTTATTACGTCCTTAGATAGAGTTATTGGAATAGCTTTTTTTGTCTTAGCCCCACAATTCTAGCTCCTACACCTACTTCTGTTTTGGAGCTGTCCGTATCCAAGGTTGCCTCAGCCTGTATGGGTACAACTTTCTTCCAGTCGTATTATTATTGCTTTTTCGTGGCCCATTAAGACATCCGCTTTCAGCTCCTCAATAAGCTTTCGATAGCCAGCACCGTGCGTTTTGCTTGAGTGTTGTTGACTTTGCAGTAGTCTGTCTATTACAGATCTGGCATCGCCTTGTAAAAAAATGTGTAAGGTTGGCAGATTCAGCAAGACTTCCAACGCACTTGGGGGCATTTTTTGCATTTGATATTTGTTGATAGTTTGTTATATACAACCTTCTTAGAACTCTGCCGTACAAAGCTAAGCCCCCTTATTTGCAAAACAATAAAAATGGCGTAAAATAACAATTAAACTTCAATGTATAATATAGCTTCACTTAATGGCTTCAAATTATAGAACCTGTATTACAGTAGAAGAAATGTACGAGTCAATTCATTTTTTTATGTGAAAACCTTCATATTTTATCAATTTCATAAAATAAAAAATGAGGCCTTATACTAGGGACAATACCGGTATTTTGATAATGCGGTGATTGCAGCTATATTAATTGGGATATTATGTACTAGGAGAAAAGGTAGAAATGCCGGGATATTCCTGAGGAAACGACCAATTTTTTGCAATCCAATTACAGTAAAGCAGCTATACAGTTTTATTTTAATATTATACACAAATAATAATATGCGGCAATAATACCTAATAATCAAGTTAAAATAGAAACATCTTAACATTCAGGTAGTCCAGGCAAATTTTATCTATTTTTTGGTATTATATCACCAAGATTTTTTAGGATGTTTTTCACTTTTTCCAAACCCGTTAGGTTGTGATGGGTCTGGAATGTCCAAAATATATTTTTTCTTGCAAAACATTTTTGGAGTTTCTTTTTTAACTTTAGCTACAGAAGGCAAAATTTTACACAGTTCTTCAAGTTCCATTTTTTCAACATTGATCCTTCTTTCTGACTAGATATTATTGGCACACTAAGACAATTAGACAATTAGAAAGAAACACGTATGAACACGCCCGAAATATTGTAGACGCTACGCGTAATACCCGTATTTGAATTTTACTAAAGAAAATCTACGTATTTGATTGCAAGTACATGTTTATCCTATGGTAAAACAAAAATACGTGGACTTTTCTTAGCATTTAAGGTATTTTTTGCAAATACGGGTGAAAAAAGGATCGTTTTTTAGCGTTTTTGAGCAAAATACGAGGTTATAGCATAGAAACGATCCAAGTTTTTTATATTTTCACTGTACCAGACACAATATCTCATTTTTCGTTTTTTTTTTCAAATACGGGGGCTTGGCTTTGGACGACAGAACTTATGTTATTCACATTCACTAATATTCTTGTTCTTGATAATCTTCGTTTTTCTTTCAGAAAATAAAACACAATGTAGAACATTGATAATTATTTTTTCTAATACGATTTCTCAAATTAAATCGGATAAAATGGACTGAATAATGAGAGGAATCAGTAGATAAAATTCCTGGATAATTGGCAGTTTTCTCAAATTACCCCCAACGTATTTTATCTTTTCGAAATTCGAGTGAATTTGTCACAATTTAGTCTCGACGAATCCGTTTACTTCTCACTAAAACCAATTTTTTTTAATGATGCGTCGACAGTTAATCTTAATCCGAAGGATTAGTTAGAATGAGAGGAGTCTGGGTTTTAGCCGGCGCGGCGTCATCGATATTACGAATCGGAAGATAAAAGTTACTGAAGGGGAAATAGATTTGGAAAATTT
>CAJUYI010000563.1:60097-75672 GCA_910591695.1 Galerucella pusilla | reverse complement strand
CTACTCTTTTAATCATAATCATACATTTTTTTCATTAAACCACAGCGAATTTGAGAAAATAAAAAGTGCCCTTGATCTAAGTTAGCTCGCGTTTGACAGTTTGGTACAGGAATCCCTCTATGCCGCATCTTTTAAATAACACAGTGTATTAAGGGGCATCTACCAAATTCGATCTTGCACAATTATGCTTTGTATATTTTTTTGTTTCCCTACGTCCTCACGTTTAAGTTCACATAACGAAAATTTTATTAGAAATATGAAAGCTCCGCAACATGTAGGTAGCCAAGCGGTCCAAGCGGATTTTGGTTCACGTGCTACTCTATAAGCTTCGTCAGTACTGAACTGGGAGACCGCCGAGCGTTGTATCAACAATGGAACGGCACGCGACTACCGAAGCAGAGATACAATGTCAGTCATATATTGAATGTAAAATTTTTGGTTAGTGTTAAATACGAAAAAAATTGCCGTTTCCATCTACACGATAGGCTATCGATCAATGATGCATCAACTATCATTCATGTCAAATTTTATGTATAAACATATGAAATGACAAAATATTTTTATTAAATTTAAATAATCATAAGGAACCTAAGAAAATATGTCATTTTGTTAACAGTTTTGACCTTTTTCCACCCTTCCCGAGTCGACAATGCTGGCCGTTTTAAAAATCGCCTACGTAGTTTTTTCTCTTCGGATTAAAATGTTCATTTTATGTATAAAGAACAAATAGCTTTTTGCACGGTTCTATTTTAACTGGTAAATAAACACCGAGGTGGTTAAAGTAAAACTGTAAAAAAAAAAGAAGAAAAGCAACAACTTTTATCAGATACACAAACGAACAAAGCATTCATTCGGCACACGGTAGGTTATAATTTGCGGTTTTCGTTCTAGCGAAACGGTGGTATTCAACATAAATCAGGTTGATAAAGTGGCTATATTTATCACGGTTAAGCAGTTTACGGCTAAAAGTGTGTAAGACTGGGCAGTATTAATACAGGAAAGGATTAATATTGTTATTGCCGTGCCATGAAACGTTCTGACCCTTTTGGAATTAAATATATGTATATATAAGAGGAGTAAAATGTTAGTACTATACGGTTTTTGTAGCTCAGCTTGTGATTTTGTTACTGGAGAATTTAAATATAAACTGTTTCTCTTTTTCAAGAGGTATTTGCTTAGGCATGAGCTTTTGTAGGTTTAAATGTGGGTTTTGAAACATGATGTGGATATAAAATGATTAAAATTTTAATTATATGCGTATAAGGCTACAAACACACGAAGCGTTTCCACATTTTTCGGCCGCCAGGCGTATGAGTGGGTCACCACCCATAGACAGGACGATCACGTTGGGCGCAATTCTCACTATACGTAGCGTCACCGTCACGTCATGGCACCGACACAGATACGTTAAATATTCCGTAGTTCTTTCATTTGATTATACTACGTAAATATAGTTATGGTAAGTTTCAAACTTCCTGGTTTAATCTCAATGTGTGGAAAATCACAAAGTATATGAGCACAAGGTCGAATTTAGGACATTTGAATTATATGTATCATAAAATAGGAGATATACTAGTGATTCATTTAAATGTACAATAATTTTATTCTATATTTAGTTCAATGTCACTATTTTAAATTTCTTCTTCATTGGGCTTCATATATAGTACATTCAATAGCTTTTGTGACGTATATCGTTTGTGACGTATATCCGGGTTTTGCGTATGTCGTTTATTTTATTTGCTATTTTGACATATAGCTAACCTTGAATTTGATAAATATCTAGGCATATTTTTGTATCATTCAAATATAATAGTAAGATTAATATTCACTATTCATAAATAATAATTGACCGTAAATAACAAAGTACAGACCTGACGAGAACTGTCAGTGGGACATTAGGTAAAGACACATTGCCGCTACGAAAGGTACGTTTGTATCCTATTCTGAATGTTTCAGTTTTCCCGATTGATAGGTCGCGCTTGCGCGTAATCTAAACATCAATGAATCAAATTTTTTGAGTTTAAGTTTAAGATTTGGGTTAACGTTTGTAATACATTTAAACCGTTCATTATTGTGATATTTTGATTGGGATTAATCACACAGCTGAACTCTATGTATAAATAAAAAGTATGCCTAGAAATTAGATTTTTTTTTATTCGGTCATTTTACGTCGGTCTATTTCTGCGATGGAGCACTCTACCCCTAACCGTACATTTTGTCGAACCCACTAGTGCTCCAACCAGTGGTAGGGTTCTTTATCGAGCCTAACATCCCTGGAGTCGGGACCTCGGTTTTATGTCTCCTCTGAAAGATGGCGTGAAACTTACTAGAGAAAACGTAGACTCCATTTCAAGATATTTCGTTTACACCAACATGATTTATTCAATACAAAATCCTAAAATAGGTTCGAAACTTCAAGACCTGATATTCTAGTTTTAATATGTCGATAAGTTATGAATTTTGGATAAATTGTAATCGGTTTTCAACTGTTTCGAGGACTCTAAATGCAATTACACTTCGAATGACACGTCATAATTTTTAGAAAAGGCGAATTGGAATCCGACAAAACCAAACATGTGAACTGAACTATACGGGGTGTCCAGAAACTCTCCCCTGCCAAACGGAAACTCTAGTTACTAGAGGTGATTTTAAGTCGACTTAGCTCAAACTACCGTAATCCGAAAATGCTTCCTAAGGGAGCTACAGGCCTTTGAAGAAGACGTCCTCATATGAGTTTTCTTCAAATTATTCAAAAATACCGTTACTTAAAATATTCAAACTTGGTATAATTTATAAACAGTTACAAACCGGTCGTTCCTTGTAAATAATTTTTTTTCCAGATCCATCACTAGCGTGTAAGTCGGGGGGACCAGCAGGTTATTTTATTAAAAAAAAATTATTTTCAAATTTTTTAACTGTTTATTAATTATACCAAATTTGAATATTTTAAGTAACAGTATTTTTGAATAATTTGAAGAAAGCTCATATGAGGACGTCTTCTTTAAATGCCTGTATCTCCCTCAGGAAGCATTTTCTAATTACGGTAGTTTGAGCTAAATCGACTTAAAATCACCTCTAGTAACTATAGTTTCCGTTTGGCAGGAGAGTTTCTGGACACCCTGTATGTTTGAAGAATTGTATCTTGGTTTCTATTCGATTTATATATGTACAATTGCTTTTAGATTCCAGCAACTTCTATCTACTTTGAACGTGTAATGGACAAAGTTTTTTGGTGATAGACAACTCAGAAGTTATATGTTGGAATATAAAAAAGACCAAGCAAGTACTTTGTGATCTACGAGGTTTTAAATGACTCCATGAGTTAGCGTAGGGAATGTTGAAAGAAGATTTACATCAGTTTTATATTCATTCAATTTCTATATTTTCTATTGAAAAATGTATTGCTTTTTATTTGTCTAATTAAAACCCTGAATGCAACGGAAAGCATTTACCTAACGGGGAAAAAAATTTAAAACAAATTTAAACGCCGATTTGATATTCGTCGGTAATAAAAAACAAGATTACTACTAGATTTTCCTCATTTTCCGACCGAAGATTTATTTCCTCGAAATCGAATATCGTTTGTGTTAATCAAATCTAGACGAGCTCTCTGGCAAAAACTTCACATTAAGAGATTTTTCATTTATTTTATCTGTATTCTTCCAAATTACTTTTTGAGAAATAGTAGAAACCACTCGCATTGATAAATCTACGATCTGTTTATATGAAAAGTTTTATTTGGAAACTAAACAGACTTTTTCAGATATTCGCTTTTCTCGCATTGTCAGAGTCGACTGAAAATATTTATATATATTCATTCTGTCAAGATAGTAATATTCCGGGAATTGATCATTTGAAAAGTCTGTTTAAAGAGATAGTCAACATTTTTTTATCATAAGTTGGCATAACTTTCTCCTATTCTAGCTCAGGATAGGTTAGGAGAGGGTTGTGGTGTATGTGTTTGTTTGGCAACGCGAAAGAGTCTATTGTGTCTCACACTTTTTAATATATTAGCGAACAAATTCCGCTTGACTAAATCGATTTGTTTATTTGATTAAAGATATTGAAGGTCTGGGAGCGAGAAAGAGAGACTCTCCAAATATCAGATACCTACTTCGAGCCGCGGTGAGGCAGGCATACACTATATATATGCTCTGCTACTTCATCATCTTCCAGGCAACAGACACTTGGTTGTCTCCAATATTTTTGTTTCAAATACAGTTGTCTAATAGCCTATAGGTCCTCTATACTAAGGCAGAGTTTGATCGCCATATGTCATTTGATTTAACAAAGGTGTTCCATTTGATTATTTCCCCTGGAGTGAAAATATCCAACAAAGAATCTGTGCCGAATCGCTGAAAATTGTATAAGGAGCTGAATCAACTTTATCAATAACGCATGCTGATTAGTGATAAAGTGCAATATAAAACGTAGGATAGCTTGTGGAAGATTGTGTTCCTTTGGTCGGCCATCAACCGAACTCATAATTTCGCTAAGATAAAGGAAATGGTCTCTCAAAATCGTCATAAAAGTGACTCTCGTATTATTTTAAGCGATTTTGTTTGGGCGTGAGCCGCGTAGTTTTCCCTTGTCACGTAGACTTGAGCTCCGTCCCAAAATGTGTGGTTTAATTTGAAGCGTAACTTCTTCAGTATTTTCTATTTATTTATTTGCTTAACAGGCCAGCAAATAAACTAAATATCTTCTGTAATTTCTTTGTGGCATTACTTATTCTTTTTTCCCCTATTTTTTGGGAATCAAACCACAATAATGTTTTTTATTTTTTATTTCGACGTTTCGGTATCGTTCCAGCTACCGTTGTGAAGATTAACTAGTATTGAAATAATTTTTGGTCCCTATCTGACACAACGAAAAAAATATGACAACTAGACAATCAATATTTTTAAGTTTAAGACTACAAAACTTTGTTGTCAAATTTTATTAAGGTCCATTCATAGTAGATCACATCTCTGGTAATATGTGAAATAAAATATTTTATTTTATGACATTCTAACGATATGATAGTCTACTAGAAATGGAATCCAGTGAAGTGCACGTTCCAGGAACGGTTTTTATTGGGATAGCGCTTTTTTTCGCTTATTTTGGAAATGTTGTTAATAAAACGCGTTTGTTGTTACTTTTTTGTGTATGATTATTTTTGTTTTCAAAACATGTATATCTCAGTTTTGTGATTTTGTGTATTGAAGTGTGTATCCACGGAAAAAAAAATATATGTTATATCAACTAAATTTATTTAGTCACTTTTATTTGATTAACTCGATTAAATTCAATTCATATCAAATACTGAATGTATTCGTCCGAGGAAATATTAAAATTGCCGAAACAAAATGGAATTGTCGACATAATCCTAGAAATTTCTTGAATCAAAAATGGACTTATCAAGTGAAGTATTTCCTAATTCACATCAAAGTATTATAATATTATCTCAAAAAAATGATTCATTTAAATCAAACAAATGAACACGCTTATCTGTATCTGTAGAGTGGGGAGGGTGAGTGTGTAGGCTCACAGCACTTAGGCCACATGTGACCCATTGTACATCCTCCCGAGGAGTTGTCCTCCTAGGTCATTGTCCATCCTGTCCTTCTCAGGAAGGTGGTCAGGTCACTAGGAGACATCTCCTTTATATCGGCAGGTGTAGGCCAAGACTCACCGAACACACACTCTCTTATTGACGATAACTCCGGACACTCGCATAAGACATGCCTGACAGTTTCATCTTCCTGTTCACACATCCTGCATAGAGGTGTGTCCACTAACCCCATAGTATGGAGGTGTTTCCTTAGTTGACAGTGACCAGTCAGAAATCCTACTGTTAAACGTAGGTTTTTCCTGGTCATCGCCAAATATTTCTTCGGCGCCAGCTTTCCAGGGTCGCCCAGGGTGATCCTGGCAAGACTGCATCCTTTGATTCCATCCCATCTCTTAAGGGATTGAGCATGGGTGTAACGTTTGGCTAGTTCTGCAATTGTCGAAGTCGTTAGGCCGTAGGTGTCACTGGGTCCTAAAATTTTCAGTCCAGCGGCTTCCCTGGCTAAAGAATCAGCAATGCGATTTCCTTTACTCCTGTCGTGCCCTTTAACCCACCTCAGGATAATATTGTTATCTGCCGAGGCGTCAGCTAAATCTTGGTGGCACTCTAGTACTAGCCTCGATATAACACGTTGTCTGTTCAAGGCTAATAGGGCTTGTCTACTATCAGTGCAGATTGTTATGTTTTTTCCAGAAATTCCTCTTCTGGTTAGTTCTTTTGTGGCAATTGAGATACCAGCCAGTTCTGTTTGAACCACGCTGGTATTGTTTCCCATTCCCCACTTAATCTTGAGGCTCAGTGCTCTCGAGTAAACTCCACATCCTGAGCCTTCTTTCATTTTTGAACCATCTGTATAAATGCGTATTGCATTTGCAGCGTCTGGTTCTGTGTTCTGTTTTATTTGAATTTTGTAGGGTTTGTTAAACAAAAACCTGGGTTCAATTGCATCGTTGGCTGCCTGCAGCAGAGGTAGCGCAGTGAGCGCTTCCTGCCATAGGCTCAACCTCAATTGGCCCACTCCTACTTCGGGGTTTACACCAGCCGTGCGCAATCGTACCATGGCCATTAACGCAACCTCCTTGACGTGCAGGTCCAGAGGGGTCAGACCAGTAATTAGTTCCATTGCTGCGGTTGGTGTTGTTCTCATGGCTCCTGTGATGTTCAGACAAGCCATTCGCTGTATTTGATATAATTTTTGGATGGCCGTTGCTTGTAGAACTTTCGGTCCCCATGCAATTGCTCCATACGTTAACATGGGTCTTATTATTGCAGTGTAGATCCAGGTGACCACACGGGGTGACAGACCCCATGTGCGTCCCACTGTCCTCCGACACTGCTCATAAGCCACATATGCTCTTTTTGCTCTGTTGTGTAGATGAGAGTTCCATGTTAGTTTCCTGTCGAGGGTAATACCAAGGTATTTCACCTCTTCCGAAAAGTTTAGTTTGCTTTTGAAGATTTCGGGAGGTTTCAAACCCGATAAACTTCTTTTCCTGGTGAAAAGGACCATCTCAGTCTTTCTGGGATTGATCGACAGTGAGTGTTCCTTACACCATTTTTCAATTAATTTAAGCCCATCCTGCGCTCTGTCGCACAGTGTGTTCACAAATTTGCCAGTCTGCAAGATAACTATGTCATCTGCGTATGCAATTGTGTAGAATCCATTGTTGTTGAGGTGATTAATCAGGGTGTCTAGGACTATGTTCCACAGAAGGGGTGATAAGACTCCTCCTTGTGGACATCCCCTCATGACCAGTCCTCGTACTGTGATGTCTTCTACATTGATACTTATTGCTCTACTAGAGAGCATCTTGAGTATCCATTCTCCTACTACCAGAGGTACATTCCTGGAGTTGAGTTGTTGGGTAATTGTTGGAAAGGTTGTTTTATCAAACGCTCCCTCAATATCTATGAATATACCCAGGGTGGATTCTTTGTTGTCCAATGATCTTTCGATTCTGCCAACCACTTGGTGAAGGGCCGAATCAGTGGACCTTCCCGGAGTATATGCATGCTGATTTGGATGAAGTGGGTTGTGAACTAGCACTTCATCTCTTATATACCGCTCGCATAACCTCTCCATTGTTTTTAAAAAGAACGATGTGAGACTAATTGGTCGGAATGCTTTTGGTAAGGTGTAGTCCATCCTACCTGGTTTGGGTATAAATACCACTCGTACTTCTCTCCACTTACTGGGAATATACCTCAGAGCTAAAGAGGCTCTGAAAATTCCAACCAGGTGCGGCATAAGAATATCCACTCCCCATTGAAGTAGGGCTGGTCTTATTCCGTCAGGTCCTGGTGACTTGAAGGGGGAGAAGCCCGATATGGCCCACCTTATCTTGTCCTCATCAATTACTGCACTAGCAGATTGCCAGTCGTATTGTGAGGGTGTTGTTGGTACTTCCGTCCAGTTTGACGTTCCAGGAAAGACAGAACCTGGGAAGTGAGTTTCCATAAGAATCTCAGCGCTCTCTTGAAGGTTGGCGGCCTTGTCGCCATTTTCCCTTGTCAGGATGCCGATACTCTTATGGTGGTCGTTTGAGAGTGCCTTCTGTAGCCTAGAAATTTGTGGGAAGTCTTCGACTGCCTCACAATAGGCTCTCCAGGCTTCTCTTTGCTTTTGTCTGCAGACTTTTTTGAACTCTTTGAGGTTGGCTTTATACATTCCCCAGTCCTCTTCGAGTTTTGTTCGTTTTGCCTTGTTAAAGGTCGTTCTCGCTGTCTTTCTGAGGTGTTCCAGTTCAGGGCACCACCAGGTATTGGTCGTGCCACCTGTCTGAACCATTCTCATGGGACAGGATTCCTTATAGGCAATGTCTATTTTGTTTTGGATAGATACTGTGTACCTTTCCAGTTCCTCATTATTGCTGGGAGTCAGGACCTCTGTTTCCCGCAGAGCACCTTCTAAGAGTCGATTGTAGAGACCTACATCCGTCCTCTTCGGGTCACGGGATTTTACAGTGGTCCTGAGATCCTGGCTTACCGTATAGGTCAGCCAGCGGTGGTCTGACATAGAAATATGATCCGACACCTGCCAGTCCTGAATTTTTTGTTTGATATTTTGGCTGTCGCCAGCGTAATATCTATTAATGTTTGGCTACGGGCGTTAATAAATGTCGGCTCCGTGCCTCTGTTTAAGATTGTTAGATCTTTCCTAATTATATATTCATAAAGAGACTTACCTCGGGCGTTGATATCCTTGCTGCCCCAGCTCAAGTGGTGTGAGTTTGAGTCGCAACCCAATATCAGCTCCACTCTGTGGTTGAGGCAGTGATCCACTAGTACCTCCATCTCTTTAGTCGGTGGTAGGGTGGCTGCATCTGAAGGTAAGTACCCCGATGCGAGTACCAACGCCGTATATTTGCCTTTTCCATCTGGACATTCCACTTTAACCGCAGTAAGGTCTGAGGTGCAGAATTGTGCCATCGGAGAGACTCTGTATTTCCTTGGGACGTAAATAGCTGTCCTAGGTTGCTGATTGCTTGGTAGGCTGAAAATTTGACCCGCTTGATTCAAACATAAATTTTTGTCAAATGAAATATATTTCAACTTACTTTAAGCGAATAATATTATTAACTCAAATATAATATTTGGTTGACTCAAACAAGTGAATTCGCTCGGTTCAAAATAATTTTTTTTAATGAAGCATTTTTCAACTCCTTTTAAGCGAATAATAATATTAATTCAACCTTAATATTTGCTTTTCAATCAAGCATGTACACTATATTGTTTGAAACAAAAAATGAATTGGTTTAGAATTTAAAATCACCGAAGTAACCAATTTCAACAGTCAATTTGAACTATTTATTCTTTTTTGTTTCAATAGATGCAATAGTTCAATCGGAATAATTTCATATTTGTATCGACTGATTATCTGTTTCATTCAAAATGTTGCTTAGTAGATTGTCCTGTTTCTATCTATCACAACGTTTTCACTTCATTCTTCATTTTATATTGTTCTAAGATAGGAGTTAGATCGTTAGGTGAGTGATAACCTGTTGTCTGGAAATTGTTCTGGATTAGCGGATTATTGAGGTAAATATAATTATGTATTCTATTTACAAATATTATATTATCTCGTTTCTTCCGGAAAAATGTTCATTTTTGGTTTAAGATGATAGGTCTTGTATCAGTTGTATCTTAAATATATGGCATAAATCACATTCTAAACGAAACATGAATTTAACTGAGATTAAACCCGGCTTTAAACAGTAAGTACCTAATGTCTTTTTTACAAAGTTACGGTACTTTGCTATGATCCTACCTAACCTAACCTACCTAATTGGAAATGTAAGGTAATGTGTCATTACCTTCACTTTAAATTTCTTATATTCATCATCATTAACTTGCAAATTGTTAATTCTAAGCGTTATACTAGTGCTACCTAAATTCAGTGTTTGAGAAAGGGACATGTGATATATTCATTGGGGCTGCATTTCGTATATTTATATTGGAAAATTCAAGAATTTCTTTTATACTTGTTTAGAACATTCATTGAACTCTATTTATTTTTATTATTACTTCTTTGTAGATCAACATATATTATGATTTGATTTTTCCTGATGCCCTTATAGTGAATTTGCAAGTGGATTGGTTCCAATTTATGGAAAAATTATTGCGGTTGAAAAGAAATGCAGTTAGTGAAAGTTTGATTTCATGTTTTAGAAAATTAATATTTTATTTTGTTATTGTTTTTTCTTTTTAAATAAAATGCCATGAAGTATATTTAACTTTTCTTTTTTAAAGCACTCAGTATGTTATGTCAACTTAAATTTTATATTAAAATTAGCAATCAGTTGATCAAACTGATTGCATTTCAAGTTCAATCAACATATTATACTTTTCAAATAAAATATTTAATTTATAGGATACATTAACGCAATTAACGCAGGCAATTAATTTTCTTGATTTGCTTATGAATTTCGTAGATTTAGTAATTTTGTTATTCAATTTAACAACATAATTCTTCACCTGAATCCAAAATTTGTTTCGAACCAAGCAAAAAAAATGATATGATGATAAAGTTTGTTCATTAGATCATTTATTATAATTTGTTCAACAAAAAGAATTAAACTAAATCTTCACCATTTCCTATATTATCCACTTCCATTCCAGAAGCTTCCTGTCTTGTATATATAACACAAGTTTGAATTTTCAACAAGAGCCTGGTTGTCAGTAAAAGTTTTATGTTTTTGATCGGTATACCATCTGAAGTTTTTAACAATATAGGCCATAGCGAGAATAAAACAGAAACGTATATCGAACAAGCCTAAAGAAATTTACACCAGCCCCAATGCTATGCTTTGTTTACCTCCTACAGACTGTATATTATTTTCGATTCTCCTCCCATAAACCATATTTCGCTAAAAAATGAATTTTTAGCAGCTCTTTGTAGACAATTATTGTTGATAAAGAAAGAAAGCCTGGGTTATTAATTTTAACAGAAAAAAAGTATAATAACACGGTCGGACAACTTCCATCGAGAAATAAGAATAGAATATATTCATCCCCGATAACAATACGGCGAAAAAAATAATATAAGGGTACAGCACAGACAGAAAGAGCAGCAGTACATAACAATAACAATTCTTCTAGTCCACTGAGTTTTTCATCAGCGTTAATACTCCAGGCTTGAAATAAGAACGGGCCTCTCGGTATCTGGCCAATGATAGAGCAGGATGTTTTAATAATATTTCACCCATACCCTCTACTAAATCATCCTTTATGCGAATGTGGATATATTCTACATCTCTTACTTAGATTAGGAAAACATATTCCTTCTCCAAGCTATCTGGAAATTAAGTAAAACGTTTCTTCAAATCAATAACATCATCGGAAGAAATTTTAATCAAAATCTATCTATTTCATTATAACTAACAGCAGATCACAATCTAAACGGCAATTCGTCCATGAAAACACATGTGTACGTACACCTATATCTCTTTCGTTTCGTGTCATTTAATGTCGGGAAAGTGATAAATACCGACGTGCCGTCCCTTTACTTTCCTTTCTCTCTCGTGTCCCGGCTACCAAAACTGACGATTTCCAATAAAACAACATGTATATAGTACGAAAGGGAGGTATCCATTCGACCGTGTAGCAAGTGTACAGTGTTCATAAAGGATAACACCAATGTTGCTAACACAAGCGTAACGTATCGTAGGCCGTATATTTTTGTTTAACCAAAACTAACCTCAAAAAATTTAAGCGCTACTTTGACGGATAGACCATTCCAGAATGACGTCACTGATAGGTCGGCCATATTGTTATGGAAGGCACATGACATATTCTATTTAGGTTTAATGGTTTATTGGTAAAACAACAACAACGATAGGTAGACTTTAATTAGTAATAAGTTCTTAAAATTATATATCTGTTGATTGATACGTATGACATTCTAATTATTAATAATTCGAAATCAGATTAGTGACTGCGCCATGTGCTATTTGTGAAGTTTTTATTACTCAAACAAAATATATATTATATTGACATTGTTCTACAAATTCTGTTTGACAACCAACTGACCTCCAACAAAATAGAAGCAAAGAGAACACATATTTCTATAAAAAAAATGAAGTAAACATATACCGAACTCTTAATTTTAAAATACTTACAAATATCACAAAATCAAGTTACATAGGTACAGATCAGACTCGATTATATAAAAAACAAAAACAAATAGTAAATTCCTAGCGTGGGTGGTGTAAGAATTCATTTAAACAGAGCATGCCGGGATATCACAAAAGATATAAGTGTATATGATAAACTAAATATTAACAATGATGAATAATATAATCATCTTCAGTAGACTATGAAATGTTTCAGTAGATTGGTAGATCAATATGCAAATCATTAGAACTGACAACCCTGATACAAGCTTCAACTTTATCTGATCGGTTATTCTCCAGAACAATATGACCGACCTGTCAAAGTCAGGTGTTCTGGAAGACGATATCAATGAGCTAAATAAAACTGTAATATAACAAATCCCGAAACAAGGTGAGTTTTGATTAAAATCTACCACTTTCCAAATGAATAATCTCGTACAGGGTGAATAACCTTCGAGTGATGACATCAGCACAAAATTTTTGGAATGAAACTCCCCACTTTTTTAATATGCGGATTTCTCTTGTCAAGCTCAACTCTTTAATAATATTTGTTACTGAACACTTCCCAATATCCAAATCCCTAGATATTCCACGCACTGTACAGTGTAGGTCTTCTGGTACCCACAAAATTACATATCTGCATTAAGTGTAGACCTACCATGCTTCAGTACAACCCTAATAAATCCTAATTCCCTATATTATGCTAACCGTAGCTTGAGAGATCCATTTAAAAAATGTGCACACCTCTTGTCGAGTCCGCATCTTCTCACCAACACCAATTATTATTGAAATTTTAATTTTCTCACTCACACCGTCGAGGGCATCAATTGTACTCGGGTATTTTTGATAGTTTTTAACGTCATTCGAACAGCAAATGACAAGAAACACTTTTAAATGTTTACTCATTAGTCAAGCGGCTAAGATTACTTATGAAAGTGGATAGATGTTGGAATAATAAACAACTTTTGCGTTTTAGTCCACCCTGCACTAATTTAAATCAACAAGGGATCCATTTCTGGTATCAGTTCAGCAAGAGAAACCCGCATATTAAAGAACCCTGCATGATAGATTATACTTCCAAAAAAACTATAATAATAAATTATTGCGTTACCTCATGAATAAAACAATGTATTGTCAAATTCCTAGTCTGAAAAGAAATGGAAAGAGGAAGAGGAAAATCAGCGCGGAGATTTTATCTATCTTGAAGTACGACTGCGTGAAAACGAGAGAGAAATCGAGAGATAGGGGAAGACAGATACAAAGAGAGACATATAGAAAGATAAAAAGAGAGACAAAGGAAGAAAGAAAGAAAGCGGGAGGGAGAGAGCGAGAAGGGAAGGGAAAGAGAGTGGGAAGAACGGAAGAGAGCTGGATAGAGGAAGAGTACAGTATATACTATAATGTGATCTTTATGGTTTCGTCTAAAACATCGACCCTTTTGTACAATCAACTGTCAATATGACGGCAGATGGCTATTTGAAAATAATTTCCGATTCACGTCTCTTTATGATACGCCAGTGATGTTACATAATGCTCGCGATTATTTCAATAACAAGTGCACACTGTATTTTTGGCGATAAAACTGCTACCGGTAAGCCCCTCGGGTCTTTCATCTAGCCCTCTGGCACTATCGTTTGGCCGCATACAGACATTTGTCATTTGATTATTTTTTTGTGTAGCATACTTTCCTTCAATCCGTCGTTGGTGCAACGAGACTATCAAGGGTTGATTTCGCTGAAATTAATGCTAGTTGTTTTGAATATTTCATCAGAGAAGATAAAAGGGCTACTTTAAACGCTTTACGAGGTTATTAATGAATGAAGTTAGCAACGAGAGGGGTTATCAACCCCTTTTTTGGAAAAATTATCAGGTGCTTCCATGAATGTTTCAAAACGATGTACGGTCTTTGGGGAATACCGAAAGCTAAAACAGTTTTAGTAGTTGAAATTTGGTTTACAACGTCAAATTTCACATCAACATGCTAGATTTAGTTACGATAAATTGGACCTTCGAGCCGGATAGTTGCATTTCCATGTTTTCGAATTTCCGTCCTTTTTAAAAGTGAATAATTTAAAATTTCAAAACAAATCGACTAATATATCCGCTCAGAAATTTTATGAAAATCTACACGTACCAAAAACCGACAAGAATGTAGGCGTGGAATACTTGATTAAACATTCCAGACGTTTTTCATTCGTGTTACTCGGTACGGACCGTTGTTATGTTGAGCCCAATAACTTTATCGGAATAGTTTTATACCCTACACTACACTACATTTCGGTTATTTATTGATCGGTACCTTTTGAAATTATGTATATTCGAATCCTCGAATATTCATGCCGTATGTAGGTTGTCGAGTACGAGCTTAATACATTTTCTGAACAGGTGGATGTTGAAAAATAGGAGACAAGGGCTATAAATATTGTGCGTTGTTGTTAACTTTTTAACGATTGATCTTTTAGTTTCATCACGATCTCAATTTAGCCCTTTTTGTTATAAATTATCTCAACTTTTTAGTTCTATCCGATACAAATGTGCATTCTTTCAGTTTATCTGCTCAATATTATTCATTTTTTGAAATTAGTGAATCAAAGCACGAGTAGAATTGAAATATGAGAATATTTGTATTAAAATATCAATCATTATCCAACTAAAAAGTATAGTAAGAAAGTACTTACCTATGGTGGGAGTACCGAATGGTATCAACTCACCTGAAACAAAAAAACAACAATGAAATTGTAATATTGGAACAATGCAATGGAATGGTATTATGATATACAATATGTCTCCCTATAAGTTGGAATCATGGTAAATCATGGTAATCATGGTGAACTTTTTTAATATTAATTTTAGGGAGAAAAGTTATTCTTCATAAAAAGTTCTGAATTATCTAAAACATAGAATACCTTCAATCTTTCAGTCGTATACGAGGTTAGTCGAAAAATATTAGTTGCACTCAAGTGTAAAGTACCTTTAAATTTTCAATATCGAAAAATGTTGACAAAATTCAAAATGTCCAATCATGTTCACAATAGTGGAAGGGAGGAAAAATTCTGATAGATATTATTTTTCCTGCCTCATACTCCTGAGCTGCACTAGAAGTTTAATTTAACGTTTTGTGGTATTGTAGCCGGAGATCTTGTTGCTTTAATGAAATCTTCAAATGACTTGGGATAGGCAAGATGGAAATATATTTTTATATCGGCCATAAATTCATGTAGGATCTTATTATATTTTTAACTGTACTTTCAGTTGACTCTGTTTTGAGTACTTAAGTACCCTATACGAGTGACGCATAAGAAGGTACGTCTTGTGGAAGAAACCGACATCACTCCTGACGCCGTGTCTTGGTCCATTCCATAGAGATACTACATATAGAGTCAACAAGCCATAGGGCGCTCTGTAAGTGG
>CAJUYI010000563.1:41954-55097 GCA_910591695.1 Galerucella pusilla | reverse complement strand
AATCGGAAGATAAAAGTTACTGAAGGGGAAATAGATTTGGAAAATTTCAGGAAGTGGCTACGCAAAAGTATTATGCAATGAAAAGATTTTTTTTGTCCACCGTCACCAATCAAGGTGCTCTTCAATTGGGAATGGTTTCTAGAAACTTTTTAAAAATATTTCAGAAAATTTTATAACTGCAAAATTTCAAAATATGCATTATTGAGCATATTTCTTACGAAGCCATTAACACGCTTGTGCCACATATTCACTGAGCGAGTGAATATCATCTTCCCATCCAAGGAACAGGTGATGCATTCATTCAATTTCAAAGAAATCATCTGATTCACCGATGGATCTAAAACAAACCATGGCACTAGGGAGGGAAAATTTAAAAACTCACTAACAGCCAGGCTTTGCTTAAAGCTATCAGCAATTCAACAACTAGGTCTAAACTGAAAAGAATCCCTCCATATGCTGGCAAGAGACAACAAAGTGTCCCTAGTATGGGTGCCGGCACATAAGAAGATTCCAGGGAATGATATGGCAGACCAGTTTGCTAAAGAAGGTTCTAAAGGAGACTTAACATGTCCGGAACTGTGTTGTGGAATCATAAAGGATTACATAAGAGGTGAAGTCTGGAGATGGCTATTTAAGTAACACCAACCCAAATGGAGGCTGACACAAGGTCACTTCCATAATAAGAGTTTACTGAATAAGACGACATTTTTGCAATATGGCCTTATGAATGATTTTTTAATAAATATAAATGAAGGAGAAAAATCTATAAAATTTGAAATTGAAATTGAAAATAACAACTTTTTACCATTTTTGGATATTCTTATCAATAAAACACCTACAGGGTATGAAACAAGTGTTTATCGAAAGCCAACACACGCTAATAGGTATTTGAATTTTGAATCAAATCATGCCATAAGCGTTAAAAAAAGGGTAGTAAAATCTTTATACGATAGGGCCAGAATCATTTGTTCTAATGATAATCATTTCACAAAGGAGAAAACTCTACTGAAAAATGTTTTAAATGCCAATAATTACCCGGCAGAATTTGTAAATAAAGAAATCAAGAATATAGAGAAAGGCTAATTGTTAATACCCCATAAGAATAACAATAATATTAATAATTCAGCAAACATAATTTTCAAAAACTTGACAATACCGTATGTTAGGGGTTTGTCAGAAAGAATTAAGAAAATTGGTAATCAATATAATTTTCGTACCAGCTTTAAATCTAACAATACTTTGAGATCTATCTTAACAAAAACGAAACCAAAAAATGAAGAACAATCTTCAAAAAATTGCATATATCAGATATCTTGTGAATGCGACAAATTCTATTTAGGTGATACATCTAGAGTATCTAGACCATTGAAAGTCCGAATAAGTGAACATAAAAAATACATTAAAGATAGGGAGTTCTTTAAGTCAGGTATTTGTAAACATGCTTGGGAAGAGGGGCATAAAATTCAATGGGATTCCACAAAAATAATATTGAAAGAGCCCAATAATAAAAGACGAAAAATCAAAGAAAGTGTTTTAATACAACTAAATTCAGATAAATGTGTAGCTAGTATTTCAGTCGAATGTAGTCAAATTTGGTTACCAATGTTAGAAAGAGAAATTTCCAATAATCAATTACCTGCGTTATCAGGATAGCATCATAAGTTTTTATCCAGGTTTCCTTATGATTTATCATTGGAATAGTTGTTAATCGATACACACTTCAATACACAAAATCACCAAACTGAGTTATACATGTTTTGAAAACAAAAATGATCATACACAAACGCGTTTTATTAACAACATTTCCAAAATAAGTTATGAAATCACACAATTTTATTTTGTAAAATATACATTGTATTTAAACATAAAGTGACGCGTTTCGCTAACACAGTAGCTTTTTCAAACGTTGGAGGTATAATGAGAAACTTTCTATTTATACAGTGCCTTAATACTAAATTATACGGAAATTTAACAATAAAATTATAATCTATTTACAAGGAAATGAAAAGAATCTGTCTAAATATGGAATAAACAAAAGAATTTAACAAGTTTACCTGGAAACTAATTCACAACCATCCTACAGGAATCTTTCTAGGTAAAAAGGTTTAATAATGGAGAATTGTTAATATCAAGTTGGTCGTTAAGAAGATTATCTGAATATTTGTTTTTATTTATCTCTAGGGCAACTAAAAGATTTAATTTGAAGGATTTAGTTTCTATATGCAAAATTTCAAAATTTGAATCGAAAGCGTGTTGGTTTGCTAATAAATGATTTGAATAGTTGGAATCTAATTTTTGATTGTCATAACTACGTTTGTGTTCTGAAATTCTAGTTTTAAAATTCCTAAAAGTTCTACCTATATAAATTTTATCACAGTCGTCATTACCACATTTTAATTTATAAACTCCTGATTTATTTAGTTTTGAAGATTTGGATTTGTTGTTTTTAATGAATTTGGATAAAGTGTTGTCAGTTTTGAAGCAAATATTTAAGTCCAAAGTTTCTAAAAATGATTTTATTTTCAAGGATGGTATTCCAAAGTAAGTTAAGCTTTTAAATTGGTTATTTTTGTTTTTATCAGAAGGAAATACTTGTTCTAGAGTATGTTTTCGTATCTTTTTATTTATGATGTTGTCAATTAAATTTGGATCGTAATTATTATTAACCGCTATTTGCTTTATTATATTTAGTTCTGTAATTGTCAATATTCAATGGAACTGTTAAAAGTCTTTGTATCATACTATTGAAAGCTGCTAATTTATGACTGATTGGGTGGACTGAACTATTATGAATTGTAATGTCTGTTTGTGAAATATAGAAAAGTCATGTCTATTATTTATATTTGAAATTGTAAGATTTAGAAAGTTTATGGACTTATTTTGTTCAATTTCTACTGTAAATTTGATATTTTTATGTATTGAGTTAATGTGAGTAATGAAGTTATTTAATTGTCTTGTAGTACCAGTGAAGCAAGCTAAAATGTCATCTACATATCGGTGCCAGTAAACAAATTTTTTACTAAGGGGGTGTTTATGAATTATCTTTTCTATGTTATCCATAAAAATTTCTGATAATAGGGGACTGAGAGGGTTGCCCATAATCAAACCCTCATTACTGCTATAAACCTTTCCGTTGAAATGAAAATAATTTTGATTTGAACAAACTCTTAATAAATATATAATGTCAGACTGAATTATGGGATTAGTATTATTGTAAGTGAGCAAGTTATCAACAAGAGTGATAGTTTCATCAGGAGGTATACCTCCTCCTAACTTCACTGGATTCCAATTCTAGTAGACTATCATATCGTTAGAATGTCATAAAATAAAATATTTTTTTCACATTTCACCAGAGGTGTGATCTACTATGAATGGACCTTAATAAAATTTGACAACAAAGTTTTGTAGTCTTAAACTTCAAAATATTATTGATTGTCTGGTTGTCATATTTTTTCGTTGTGTCAGATAGGGACCAAAATTTATTTTATTAATTTTATTACCAGTTAATCTTGACAACGGTAGTTGGAACGCTACCGAAACGTCGAAATAAAAAAATAAAAAATATTATTGTGGTTTGATTCCCAAAAGAATAAAAGAAAAAAGAATAAGTAATGCCACAAGGAACTTACAGAAGATATATAGACAAGGAACTCTCGACCAAGCTGTTGAAACTGGGAAAGTGAAATTTGAAAAGAGTTACCAACCTGGTGACTGGACACTGCACTCTGAGAAAGCATCTGCACAGTATAGGCAAAGTTATTGGACCTATGTGCAGAAAATGTGAACTCTACGATAAAACACCTACTCACATACTCTACTTCTATGAGAACTTACAAGGACTCAGACGGCAGCACTTTGGAGAGGAAATGATACAACCATCACAACTACTGAAGATACTTCCAGATAAACTGGTGGCCTATATAGAAGCTTCTGAAATGGAAGTAGGTAGATAACATGGGTATTGGTACAAAGATTCAGTTTAAGTACCACCTGGGCTGTTGCAGCACAACCCAAACGTATGAATTAATGACGCTTGTGCAAGCATTGAATAAATAGAAAACTTCAATTAATCAAACAATTGCAAAACCGAGAAGGTTTTTGTCAATATTAATTTTGTTTTGTGGTTGTTTGTGGGAATGTCGCCAGGGGCGTATATAAGGGGGGTTTTGGAGGGTTGAAACACCTCCCCAAGAAAAATACAATTAATACATTAATATTTTATTAGCATACTGCCTTCGGTGGTATCGTCAGTGAAGCTTTCCTCCTCTAAACCAATCAGATGAACCCCCCCCATGTAAAAGTTATAGTTACGTGACTGGATGTCGCTATTATCGCATTCTTAGCATTCCCTTCACTTGGATAAATGTAATAATGTGATTACAGTGTTATTCCCAGTCCAGACTATGCTGGCAAACCTCCTGGACGAATGAATCTACCTTGTACTGATGAGGCGCAATTACGCCGAAACCGGTGTTGTCCCTTCTAATAATTATTGGTTATATCGTGAAGATATCCCAACCCCGTTCAACTTTGAACTGTAATTCATTGTCTGTCGGGGCATATAGCCCGAGAAGTAGTTGTTGCTTATCAGTGAATGGTCTACTCTTTATAAAGTAATTTTCAAATTTGACATTTAACCAAATATTTCATGTCACCATCTCCCGGTCTACTATTTACTATTATCTCCCAATTTTTCGTTACGAAGTCCTGGGACATCTTGTATGATATTACTTGAAGTTTAATTTAATTTCAGTTTCTATTCACACGTTGCTGAATAAAAGTTATCGACTTAATATATTCATACTTCTAACCTCCACCACTGCTAAAGGTAGACCCGAAATCCTTCTTTGGACCTACAAAGGGGAAACAAAGACGTAAGGAATTCAAAACGACCCGTGTAGAGGCGAAAATCTGAAATCATGACGGCACACTAATGGGTTTAATATGAATCGTAAGTTGATCCTGGACATTACGCTAAGTCTGAAGAAGAATCTTTGCTACTGTTGGAGACTTTCACACAAAAAAAGGAGAAAGTTTTCGAGGCCACCCTCCCGGATGGTTTCGAGAGCGTGAGTGGAATCCCTTTAGGTACTTGAAACAAGATTTTGTGTTATTGATCACGGGGGGAAAATATTCGCCTGTTTATCATCTGGAATCGGAGTTTTGGTCGGTATCATCAGATTTACATAAAGAAAGCAATATAACTTTATGTAATGTATGCGGAGAAAAATCCATTCTAGCGCGTTATAAATTACTTATTATCGAATATTAAAATTTAAACTTGACAAGACGATCTACCTACATCGACGTATAATACGTTGAAATATACAGGATGTCCTAAAAAGTTACTATTTTTCAACTTATAACAAGTAGTAGTCACACCTATAAACAGAAATGATAGAAAGTCCAGACAATGTATTTCGTATACATTACAAAATTTGAATAATACACTGTCTCGTACATTCAAAAGTAAATCTTTGACCATAGTTTAGACGATAAAATCTAACCACTACTAGCAGAGCTAAAATGAATTAAGTCTTTATGTCGGTAGCGACGGTAACTGTCCCGTTTTTATTATGGCTCGCAAATCACGTACCTAATTTCAATTCGTTCTTTGCAAACGACTAGTTCATAAGTTTATGTACGTGTATATCACAGGAACGGCTCAAGTTTTTGTTTCAAGTCATAATCCAATCAATGAAGTAAACATTTTTATGACATCGAAAAATAATTATAAAGACAAATCCCACTACCTAAAACATTTACTTGGCACCAATCATTCATTAACATCTAACACAGAGCTGAAAGACAATCAAGAGACTCACAATATGAAGTCTTCAATGAACAGATAAATCTAAAGAGCTCTGTTCTATTACCTTACTCTCAACCTTAGCAAACCATAATAAAGTAACTTTTAAGTGGGTCTTGTAAGCAAATAAACTGCATTCAATGCTCCTAAACCAGTATTTGGAATATAAAAATTTCTGCACGTGGTTGTACATCTTGGTGAACTCAAACTAATCATCAGACGTACTGTAGTCACGTAGTCACATAACAGGAACACTGCAAACTCCTGGACAAAACAACCCTCGGAGTCTGACTAAGAAAATATTAAACCACAGCAGGGCCAAAATAAGGTGATGGAATAACTCACCGGTCACTGTACCCTAAGAAAGCATATGCATACAATAGACCTTTTTAACGGAAGACATCTTGTGGTTGCGGCGACCGTTGTCCACCTATAGATTTATATAGGAACTAATAGAAGCTAACTGTAATATTAAATGGAAACTGTAACTTATGACTCGGACAGCTGTGCCTAAGCTTACAGCAACGGTATATTTCTTCTCTTTTTTTAGGGACTCGTCCAGGGAATAAATACAATTTATACTTTTATTTTTCTGGAAGAAATATAACGTTGCCGTAATCTTAGGTACACCTGTCCAAGCTCCAAGTCACAGTTTCCATTTAATATTACAGTTAGCTTCTATTAGTTCCTATATAAATCTAGAGGTGGAGAACGGTCGCCGCAACCACAAGATGTCTTCCGTTAAAAAGGTCTATTGGAATATATATAGACAGGAACCAATCTGTCGGTTGTTCATGAAAGAAGAGAAAACACACATATTATTTTCGAGTATGAAGCACTGTGCACTGTCTCATTGGAGATGAAGACTTCTAGGACTACAACACCCAAGGAGGGATTTCTTTAAAAAGAATAGAATGTTGAGCCTGGTAAAGATTACTGGTCTCTTCACATAAACGATACAACTAAGAGGTGTCGAGGTTGACTGGTGGTGCCGAACCAATCAATCAATCAACTAAGCGGCAATCCATGAATTGGAAAACTCCAGCATCTCCAAGGTTGTCAAAATTGAAATTAAAAGCCATGCTTTGGCATCGTGATGACTGAATGAGTTCCAGAAGATCGAACTGTAAACCAAACTTACTAATTGCAAGTTTAGGCAACACTGCTATAGCGAGTTAGTGGAAAACAGCAGGAGTTCTGGAAAAACCAGTAGTGGGTCTTGTCCATAATGCTTTTGTGAAGCGTTATTCAATCGCTAGAGGAACTTCAGTGTTCGAACACTCGCAGTACTTGCCTGATTCGGCAGCCTGTGACTTCTTTCTGTTTCCGAAGATCAAGTCTGCTTTAAGAATGAGGTTCAAGTCGATAAAAGAGGTGTTGAATGCTTGCACAAAATAAGACTTGAATTTCTTGGAAAAAAAACTAGCATTCGATTGAGGAATAATTTAAATTCGAAATTTGGGACCGCTGCATACAATACGAGAGTTTAAAAAAATACAGTCCACTATAAAACCCTTTTAATCATCTTTTATGGTATTTCGATAGATATAAAAGTAAAATACTTCGCTAAAACTCTGCATTCTCCAGATATTAATATACAAATATGGCTAAACTCGACTCTGGAAATGAATATGAATCGTATAACTTGTAACTACTACTACTGCTACCTCTATTTTATGCGAATGGGATGTGTTCGCTCTTCGGCTTTGTGCTGCCCGGAACAATTACACGGGTTCGGTATGATTAAGGTACTGTTTAAATAAGGGATAGAGCGTATAACGTGTACAAATATTCAACAATGTACTACGTTATTACGAATATAACAGATCATATATCATGAAGTTTAACTAGATGGAAGATTTTATTATATTGCTAAGGATGTCACAATGTCACATCGAAATTTCGGACAGAATAAACATAATGGTAGTTGAAAACAGTATAGTTTGTCAATGTAATGAGCTCTTTCTATTTTTCCTATAGTATCTTTCCTTCCATATCTTTTTAGAACGTTTTCATTCATTTTCTTTACTTACCTTTCTTTCAGTTGGTCAAGAAAATGGAGAAGCAAAAGATAACTCTACAATAATGACTTTTGTCCTGAAGTGCAAATTTCCCGAGATATCGGTCTTTCAAGATGGCGCCTGAAGCTCCACCGGAATCTGTCAGCATTTTGACCAAAGCAAAATTTTCTATTATTTCTACTTGCGTGTATGGAATCGAGAGCCTTTATGCCCGTATTTATAGTCGAGACTTGAGACCGAGCTCTTGCTTGAGAACGCCACACACACAACCTTGATGATGATGTTCCCCTCTAAGCGAGGTACATCTCCGGGTCTCCGATGGGTCTCATCATCATAGTTCGCGTTTCGGCGTACAGCTCGTCCCTAGCTAAAAGGGCTAGCAGCTGAGGGCGAGCCGTCTTCTCTTTGGCCTTGTAACCTCGGTGGTTTTTTCTTCGGCGGTCTTCCGTTGTGTGTGTTTGCGCTGCCTCTACAAAGTGCGTCATCAGCCGGCAATTTCGGCTAAAAACACCCTTATAGAGTGTGTCTTCTTTTCTTCCGATCTCTTACAAGCGACTTTAAGCCATTAGCTGAGCTAATAGCTTTGTCACCTGTTCGAGGATCTGTGGTTTTGTTGTTGTTGTTGTCGTTGTTGTTTTCTTGTTAGCTGCGGCTTGGGCGTAGCTGACTCCTGTCTTCTTTACTGCTGTTGTCCTTGTCTTCTGGTTGTTTGGGGCTTTTGGACATCTTTTGTAGTTTGCCCTGGCAGTTTGCCCTGGCAGTTTGCGCAGGTGGCCAGCTTGGTATTCGGTCGTGGGCAGTCGTTGGATCGGTGTGGTCCTCCGCACTTCACTCATTTCGTGTTTACGTTGCACGTCGTCTGTCCGTGGTGGAAGCCTTGGCAGTTATAGTACTGCGTCGGCCCTTTTCCTCTTCTTTCCTCTTCCCACCTGATCCTCACGTTCTGGATGTGCTGGTTTTTCCGGATTTTTTCGTTTTCTTCAGGCTCCAGCTCCACCAGGTAGATGGGTAGCGGTCTTCTCTCTCCGAATCTGGAATGAAGTTGGGTTAGTCGTTTTATACTTACCCCTTGTCTCTCGATTTCTTCCTTGATTTCCTTGGTGTCCTCGCAGTGGGTTAATCCTCGGATGACGATCCTTGCCATCCTTTCTTCTTGTGGCATGTAGGTATACCACTCCACTTCTTTTCTCTCTTCTCTCAGGTACCTTGTGAGGTTCCTGTAGTCCTCTGGTCGCAGGGTATTTTCACTCCGATTGAGAACGCCTTGAGACGAGAACGTATTTTATAGTCGAATATCGAGACCCACAGCTTGAGAAACGCTGAAACTGCGCATGTGCGAATGGGTATTGCTCAAGGCAGCCAGCGACCTGTCTTGAGCTCGACTTGAGACGCGGTTTGTGACATTTGTTTAGTTATTTGAGGTTAGATTGTGTGAAATAGAATAAAAATTTCAATAGTGATTAGTGAAAAAGGATTATATAGAACACGAACAAGGAATATATTGTCGAAAGAGTTTTTGGTGTGTGGAAATGTACATTCACAGTATTGCACAGCTCAAGCAGTTATTTGTGCAACAGCTACATTGCACAATGTCTCTGTTGAATATAATAATAACTCTAACTTTGAAGAAATTGATGATGATGACATTCAGGTTAACCAGGCTAAACCAGTCCGAAATAATGAACGGTTAGGTTCAGTTTTTAGAAATAATTCAATTATAAATAATTTTCAATAAAATCAATATAAATATTATTTCAAACTTTTTTTATATTTTTCCAATTGTATCTTCGCTAACTTTTATATAAGAAATTGATGAATATAATACCTAGTAATAAGTCCAAAAAAGTTTGAGATTCACACCCAAAAATAACACAAATGCAGAAAATGGCGTAACGGCATCAAAATTCACGACAAATGAGTCACAATTGTCATAAAATGCAAACAATTTTGAAGTACTTCTTCTTTTTTGAAATTCTTCATGCTGGCCAACATAAAAAATCTAATTGCTACGCTTGAGATACGTCTTGAGAATTCACGAAGATTGGACTATAATATGCGTCCAATCTCGAGTCCTGAGTACGGCTTGGCCAAGCACGACTCAAGCCATCTCAAGTCGGAGGTTGAGCTTCGACTATAAATACGGACATTAGTGCAGCTTGGGAGTCTGTTGAGATAACAACTTTCCTGCCTTTCAATTTCTTCCACTTGCTTGGAAAGTTGTGGCGTCCTCAGATGTCTTTACTGGAATAGGTCTCCTTTGCAATTTTGGCTCCTACACTTTCCCAATTTTGGAGTCATCTGTAAGCCTTCAATGCATGATCCGCTCAACATATTTATATTTATTTTTTTATTGCCTCTATAAATCGTAACCTAAAACGATCCTTTTCTATCTTTTCAACCAGATTAAGGAATTTTACGTTCGTTTCTGTATTTACAATTGAACTAATCACCCTTTTTTTTGTAAACGAAAGAACAACAACAAATATACGTTTTCGGTGGATTTCTCGATTTAAAAGGCAACAAACAAGTATTGTACATCGGTCCCTACAATTCCATAATAAAGGTATTTAAATACGTCTCTCGGCCCCTTTCGAATGGGTTAAAACAAACAAAATTAAACTGTAGGATTTAATTTATACTTATGCAATCGAGCGCTAGCTTGTAATTGAGGGCTAGAACGAATCAAAATGGAAATCTAGAAATCAAGGATTCTCAAAGGGTTTAAGGAGTAGCACAGGCGGTAGGTAGTTGGTTGATTTCGGGGAAATTTCTACGGTTCATCCCTTCAAACATTTCATCGGGATGATGGTCCCTTCGGTACAAAAGAAGTTAAAAATAATGTAATTCAATTTAAGGATAAATATCTACAGGAAGAATACAAAAAGGATTTGCCTGGACACAATGTTTACAATGGAAATGCTTGTATTATCGACGTTCTGGAATTTACAGTATGCTATATCGTTTGGCAAGTTTATCTGATGCTACGGGGCATCGGTAAGAGGCGAGGAAACATGGCGCATATCTGTCATAAACGTACAAATGGCGTACGGTACCTATTTTACCAAGTAAAATTTAAAATGCAAAGGTCACTGAGAATACCAACGCCACTGGATAAATCAATATCAGTCAATTGACGAAGTGAAAGGGGAGAACACACGCACGCGCTTGTCAATAAGAAGACATCTTTCAATAAAAATTACCAATTATGTAATTCGGAGGGTGTGGTAATTGGGTATTTTCATGTTTTTTAGAAAAAAAACGGGATTTCCCAAGGTTATAGCGGTCTGACGTCACACCGCATATGAACAGTGCAGCGCAGCTGGCAGCAGTATTGTGTTATACCTGATTCGTGCGTGTTGTAATTTTATTTACGTGGTTATAAATGAAAAAGTGCGTAACAATAATTTAGTGACTACAATTTTAAGTTTTTGAATGAAAACATAAGTGAATGGCTATGTACGGGTCTCAGAATAAGTGGTGATTTGTGACCCGTTGTACAAGCACTTCTAAAAGTACACCAAACAAAACATTTGTTCGTGTGCCTCAAGAGTATGAGCGTAAAAAACGATGGTTTAAAGCAGCAAGACGTGATATGCCCAAATCCAAGAGTGAATTTTTTTGTTGTGAAGACCACTTGAAAGTAAGTTATAGGTAAATTACGTTAGGTTATGTTATCATTAATAAAATGTTTATTCAGCTGGAAGAAGACATGGAAAATTATGTACGTTTTAAATTAATGGGTGGAAAAATAATAATGAAACGGGATGTTGTTCCACATATTTTTGTGTGTCAACCAGATATCTACATCGATTAAAATTTGATATACCAATAATAGACATTTTGTTTGTATCATTTAAAATTAATATCGATGCCTACTTCAATTTGAAATTTTGATAATTTGGCATTATTGTTTAGAAATTTTCTAGAAGATTCTTAAAAGTTATTAAAACATGTATTCAATTATACAACTTGAAAAAACATACTTAACAATTTACCAACAATATTGATATTATAAGTAAACAAAATATCCATATATTTTTGTTAGTATTCACTAACATCTTTATTCTTGGAACCTGACAAACCAAATGTTCATTGTCAATGCTAAAGGTTATGAGGTAGATTTCAACCTAATATGAGGCAAGTGTAAGTATTATAATATTTAGTTTATTTAACAATTCCTTGAACGTTTTTTTAAACAGAGCTCTTTGTTTTTATTTATCAGGGACGTTAACGTGTATAATAAAAAGACAATAATTATTCTTTACAATAAATACTTACATTGCTGCTTTTGCACCTCTAATTTCAGCTGAATTAAAACATTCGTCCCTTTTTATGTAATCCATTACCATAAACATATCCACAGAGGGTAAATTGTTCGTGGAAGCTTTAACAAAGCCTTCGGCGGTCATCATAACTATTTAACACTAATCAAAATACTATTTTACTTAGCACTATAAAACAAATTATGAGATCTCGTCACAATTTCACTCCTACACAAAGCTGAAACAACAAACAACAACGAAAAATCGATATGACGCCAACGAACTGAGACGTATTTATATGCGAAGTGACGTCAAGACCAATGATGGTCGTTTCGAGTTCCGTTTGAATTTCACCGTTTACCTGCTTTTTTTTACCTGAAATATTTGGTGCTGGGTGGGTTAATCGATTTTGTAAGATTGTAAAACTTATCTAAGGGTTCATCCCTATGATATTAAATAATATTTGATTTGATTTGAAATATGGAAAATACCTTATGGTTTTCGTACAACGCTACCAGAGCTTGAAGAAGCCCATAACAAATTTGGAAAAGTGCTCATCTTTTAATATTCATGAATTGAAAAAATAATGTTAATAGAAAAAATCCGAGGAAACATTAACAGCACATTAAAAAATTAACGTTTAATCATATTGTTAATATAGTTAATAATAAAAAGTCCCTTTTCTAATTATTTTCACTAAATACTTAGCACTTTAGCTTCTTCATAGTTAAACGTGGCTATATCGAATGTTTTCGACTGCATTCCTTTCACGGATTCAGATAAACTTGCCAAAGTATACACTGTGTTATCACTAATATGCGACAAAAAGGGATTTCTGTACAAAGCTGTCAAACGTGAACTAACTTTTGTACCAAATAGCGTTCATGAAAATAATAACAGATTTGGAAAGGTCGTTCAAATGAGCTTTCAGTTTTCTTAAATTCGCCCTGGTTTAATAAAAAAATGATATTAATGTTCAAAATAGTCGAACTCCATGTTTATACCACTTTCGAATAATTTCAACCGCGTAGAAGATAGCCAGAGGAGTAGA
>CAJUYI010000563.1:0-31954 GCA_910591695.1 Galerucella pusilla | reverse complement strand
GCATACACACTATTTTTCGTGCAATCGTTACAATTATTGAACTAGATAATTGTGAATGAATACATTATTGCTCTAAAATTAACAGCTGCTCAATTTATTTAACAATGGCACCGTGTACTGTGGAAATGATATGTTTCAATGTATGCAAAATATTTTCTGACAGTTCTTGACAAAACGCAAAATGTCTGATACTGATAGCGATATTTCAGTACCTTCCACTCCTCCTGAACTCAAAAGCGTTGTGAACTCAATAAAAATAATAATAATAATAAATAATCCTTGTGTTTGAAGTATTTTAGAAATGTCAAATTGTCAAATGTCAAAATGACGTTTGGTTTCGCAGCCGTTGCTATGGGTGAAGGCCGCAAAATTGAATTTCGCGGACTCTGCTGAGAACGCGAAATACTGACTTCGCTTGCAATTACATGAAAATATATTCAAACGTGGCAACCTCGCCTCCAGTAATGCGATCTATTCACGATAAATCTGCTAGTGAATGTAGTTTTCTCACAATTCTTTATACTCAGTATTTTACAGTGAATACAGTTAATTCTGTAAATGAAAAGTGTTTTCAGGACGAGTATATTGAGAATTATCAAACTTTTTTCACACGACAACGTTCAGAGTGACGAATATTGATTGGGGACCGAAAAATATCGTAAACAAAAGAAATTGAAAACAGACAAAAGTATTCGCAAAAATACGTTATGTAATTTCCAATGTACCCATGTACGGCACTGTCTGCGGACTCGTGTTTGTATGGGATTAATTAATTTACCTTAGTAGGTGTATATTTACACGTCTGTATTCAGATTTGGAACACATATAAATTAACTAATGAACATTTCCAGAGACACAGGAATTGTCTAAGCGAATATTGATAATATACACGATTTCATTTCCTTCGGCATGTTTTTTTTTACCAGTGGAATGGTAAATAATGAAAAGTGTATGCCACAGGGACTAAACCTGTACTTGGTGGAGTGGAATGTACCAGAAAAAATCACGTATAAAAAGAAACCACTGTAAAACTTGAAGTTACACCCAAAAGAATTGAAAATTTGACTAATAATCAGTGGAAGATATAATAATATGATAAAAAAATAGTTATTTATATTATAAGGGGTGTAAGTAGCATTTGCTAGTCGAGAACGATTTTGTGCCTTGGCGATTTCGAGTGCTGGCAATAAAGTTAAAGACTAGTAAATATAGATACTTAACTTACTTAAGGTACAGGTGCCAGTAGTAGACATGTTTAGAGAATAATCGCGTGTTTCTGATCTTTAACAGACACAGACAAAAATCAATAATAATGGCATATAAAATAGTATATCATTAGTCTGTTTTCCAATAGTTACACCCATATTATTGCTTATTGCAAACACTATAAGTAATTATTTTAATAAAGACGTAATATATGAACAATCCATATCAGGGTTTGGAGAAGTCGGCTTTTCAGGTGTGGATCATGGATTCTATCATGGATCTGGCTTTGATATACATAAATACATGTGTTTAAGATCAAACTGGTTTTCAAATTTTTCCTGTACTTCCAGTTTTTCAATTAACAAGTATCGAAATTAAAAAAAAAATTGTGGAAAAGCTTATAACTTTATTTTCAATACTTAAAAGTAATAATTGAATATTATGTTAATTTTATTTTATGTATATACAATATTAATATTTGTAGTTGATTTAATTAAAAGCAAATTTGTTTTTGTTTGGAATGTAATTAAATTATTTCAGTATTCTACAACCAATAAATCATTTTGCATTGTTTGATTTCAACAAACTATATATAGCAAAGTAATTTCGTTCGCGACTAAATATAGAAATTAATGTTTTCGACGATCTAATTAGAAAAATTATACTTTTTTCGAAACATTGCTTTTATTTATATATTTATAAAATTGTAATAACACATTCTGTGCATTATATTTGAATAAAAACAATTGGAATTTTTTTTTCGATTCCATTACTTGCGGGCATTAAAAAAAACTAGTCATTTTTTTATTGTATTCGTATTTATTCGACTGGAAATTGAAATATTTGCAATAATTCTATTTTGAAAATACCAAATTGTTTGTAAAAATACCAACTGCATTAGCATTTTTTATTGAACATCAAAAAAACAAGTTATTGCAGACAGGGGCTTTTTGATGCCCTCAAAGGGGGTCTGTCTTTTCAATAAAAACAATCACTGCAATTTTTTATTGCCATGTATTGATCTTTGAAATCTACCATCGCCATCTTGAATTTTTTTAAATGACATAAATTTCGGAAAATTTGAATATTGTTACGAACTCCCTGTCTCAGAAGCCGGTCCTGTCGCAAACTATGAATGCGACCTTTCTAGAAAGGTTCTCGAAGCGTACCCGGCCAATGGTTTATCGCGAATGATCTCGAATTATAAAGTATACGCAGAGATGGTATATTCAAGAATTTTCTAGAGATTCGAAGGACTATATATACGTGGGTTTTCGAGTGAGTGGGGAAGTTGCTCAGTATACAGTGAATCGGTAAACAGTTTCAGTATACAGTGAGTGAACAGAAAGTGAATATAAATAGTGTTGAAGATAAATTAGGACACTTATTATACCGAGTGTAAATAAATTAGTAGACATTAAGTAGTGTGTATATAAATTGAGTTTATTATAGTGTGTAAGTGTTTCTTTAATAAATCAATAGTAATTAGCAATAGTGAGTGTATAATTTTATCCCACGGTAAAAACTGTTTAAATAAATAAGAAAAACATACCAATATTATTCTCAGAACCGCTTACATTCTTTTTTTCGCCGTACATTTTCCAAATCTAGTTTTCAAAATTTAATATCAAAAAAATGCTATGGAAGTCATTCTCAACCTCACACCACTACATACGTTGGTGGAAAGTGTGGCACAAAGAACAGGATACAGACTAAGTAGAGAGGGGAATCCTGGGACATGCCACAATATCGTATGGACCAATAGATTCTGTGGCGTGGAAGAAGAAACCTCCGTCCACATACTTGCGAATTGCACAGCAATTAAGAATCCTCGAGACTTAGGAGATTATTGAATAGAATGGACACATTTTTATAAATTAAAGCCTGTAAATATTTAAAAATCCCAGTGGAAGTAGGTCCAAAGTCTCTAAGACTTTCAGGCATTAGTGAATATCGCCCCAATATACGTATAGTAAAAACCAAATAAAGTTGCGTTTACGTCATCATTGTGAACATTTGCATCGTTGTCAGATTGTTCACGAAATATGGAAATTAACAGAAAATAACTAAAGTAAACAAAAAACGTAAATGTAGAAAATTTCACAATATTATAAATGAAAACTACAAAATTATCGATAGTTTGATAGTTTTCGTTTAATATAGTGTGGAGTTTTTTCATTTACGTTTTTTGTTAATTAAATTTATGAATAGATTTCACAAAGTAGGGAATTCTAGAATCAAAGTGGTAAGGTTATTACTGAGTTACCAAATATTTCAATGAATAAATACCTATAATAAAAATACAAGCACTAAAATAAAATATGTTTAATAATGAACGTATTTTCAAAGACAAAAACCAACATTTGTTCATCAACATATTGTGAAATGAAACTAGGCAGATTCAAATTCTTGTTCATTTTCTTCATCTGATTCAACATCAGTGTCACTCTCTTCACTATTAAAATTTATAACTATCGGACTAATTTCTGGACGATTAAATATTCTTTCCCTCTCATACCATTTAAATATCTCTCTTCCAGTATGTTGTATAGAATTTTTCCACATATCAGGAGTTATCATGTTATCAGGAGTTATCTGTAATTTACTAATGAAGCCACCAAGTTCTTTGCATCGGATATTCAGCTGTATGGGCATTTTAACAATCTCACAAGAAAATGATTTGTTCTTTGAAAAAAACAGTTTTGATTATAAATATTTGTCACAAGGAAATTTTATAAAGCACGTAACTATAACCTCAAAAATCGATGACACTACACAAGTAGAAAAGTCACAAACAACGCGGCAACATGACATTATTTCTGGCAGTGACTATTTTTCCGTCAATAATTGGAGGCTTCTTTATGAAAATTTAACACAAATTTTTACATCGAGGGACGTCTAAACCCAATAAAGCTATATTGCTTATACATTATTTTGGTACAAAAGTTTTTTTATTGATTGGGCTATCTTTAGAACCGATTAATTAACAAATTTAAGTATATGCACTCTTCGATAGAAATGTAGCCACACATGCGGTGGAAATACGACCTTGGTGACGTAAACGCAACTTTATTTGGTTTTTACTATACATCTATACATTCATGCTATTTTCAAAATTAAGACGAATCTAAGAACACCTCATATGTCTTAATCAGTGCCCACATACACTCGAAAAACAACCCCCAAAATCAAACAATTTTTTTAAATATTTCGTACGTATAAATTTCCACGAGAAAAAAAAACTTATTTTTGTAACGCCCATGTGGTAAAAAGGTTCTGTTTTGCATTCATGTTGTATAAGGGCACTAACGCAGCGAACTTTCCCTCTTTTTTTCTTATCCGTATTGGTTTCCTCAGATATCATCTTAATATGGCCATATTTTTCATGTGCACTGTGCTTTTTCGTTTTTATTTTTCGCAAAGGTGCTACAACTTACGGCCGATTTAGATTCACCAGAGCCGAATTGTAAAAATTCAACATCTTTCTGTCAATCAGAAAAGTTACGTTAGAAAATCGTGTAAAAACTTGCAGTCTATAATATAATCATTTTTTAGGAAGTTAGGAAAGAGGCCTTTAGTTAATAAGGTATTAAAAGATATGGGAGAGCGTGCATGCGGAATCTCCTAGCTATCCTTTCTTACTAAATAGACGCCCAAAAGTATCTTTAACTTCATAAGTCCTGCTAGGTCTTTCCAGTGGTCCATTTTTTTGTTTTAACGAGCCTACCTCTTGCTTACAATATTTTATTATTGCCGATACCACAAAAGGTTTCCGGACCTCAAAGCGATGTTCCATGCTCTTTATTTGATCGGAATTTGATTATCTCCCATTCCAGTATTTCTTGGAATTCACAGTTTACTAAAATCAATATTCTTTTTTTCTCTTATTCTTATGCCTTCTCAGGCGTCGGATTGGAGTTCTTCCTGAACCCATGTTTTCCATTATTTTCTGTCCCTGGCTAATGCCTTCATCTCTCCTAATGACTTTCCTTTGTTCTTTTCAATTTCTTCAATCTGGTCTATCCATTTCCTCCTGGGTCTTCCTCTTTGTCTTTTTCTTGATATTCCCATTTCCATTACTCTTCTCGCTATTCTATCTTGCTTCATTCTTAGTAGGTGGCCAAACCAGTTCAATTGTTTCTTTTTAATATTTGATAATATTGGGTCTTGATTAGTTATGCTTCTGATTTCTTTGTTCCTTACTTTGTCCCATTTCGTTTTTCCTGCTATTCTCTTAAAATATTTCATTTCCATTGCATTTATTTTTGTTTCATGCTTTTTCTGCAGTACCCAGTTCTCACTGGCATAAGTTATAGTTGGTACTGTAATTGTGTTGTATATTCCCATCTTTGTATTTATATCAATGTATTTATGGCTGAGTGATGTTCGATGTAAGGAATAATATAATCTTGTTGATTCATTTGCTCTGTTATTAAGTTCGGCGTCTATTTTTCCATCTTCTGTTAAAATACTTCCTAGGTAGTTATAGGTTGTTACTCTTTCTAATGTTTTGTGATTACATTTCAATTTCTCATAATTATTCCCCTGTTTTTCATTTACTATCATTACTTTGTTTTTTCTGTATTTATTGTCATTTTCATCTTTTCTATTTATCTTGCCAGTAAGTTAATTAGTTTCTGCATTTTATTTCTCGATTTTGATATGAGTACGATATCGTCTGCGTATAGTCTGACCGGTACCATGTTCCTGTACCCTATTATCGTGTCCAGATTTCCTACTTGTCTTTTTATTTCCTTCACTATTTTGTCCATAATAATAACAAACGACAGTGGGCTTAAGCTATCACCTTGTTTTATACCTTTTTTCATTGAAAACTCTTCCGATATTCGATCTTCTATCTGCACTCTTAATTTGACAGTCTCGTATGTGCTTTTAATGATATTAATTGGAGCTTTCGGTATTTCTAAGTCTTCTAATTCCTACCAAATTTTTTCTCTTTCTACTGTATCAAAAGCTGCCTTCAAGTCTATAAATGCTAAATACATTTCTACTCCCGCTTGAATTGTATTATCAATTAGTCTTCTTAAAATGTATATATTATCATTTGCTTGCCTTCCTGGTCTGAACGCTGCTTGTTTCAAAAGCTGCCTTCAAGTCTATAAATTCTAAATACATTTCTACTTCCGCTTCAATTGTATTATCAATTAGTCTTCTTAAAACGTATATATTATCATTTGCTTGCCTTCCTTTTCTGAACGCTGCTTGTTCCTTTTCTAAATTTGCTTCTATATGACTTCTTAATCGATCTCTAATATAAAAACTCCTAGCTAAGCAGAAGTATCTCTTTCTAGAATAATCAGAACAAATCCAGCTATTTAAAAAGAATATTGCAGTCTCCTGTGATTAACACCGAAGTAATTCAATGTCTGTCGGGGTATATAGCCCGAGAAGTAGTTCTTTCTTCTAAGTGAACCGTCGCGTCTATGAAAATATTTTTAAAATGATTAGAATAAAACTCTTATTTGAGCTATTAATCACTAATAATATTAGATCAGTAAATATTGCTATACAATTTTTGTCCAAAATATTTTTGTTCAATAAAGATATCTTTTACGTAATCCGTCCCTGTTCCCTTTTTTATGCGGAAACGTTATCAAATACTCGACATGAAGCGGAGCAGTCGAGGAGATTCCAGATTGCCGGTAAAAAACATCATAACTGATGTCTTGGATTTTATTTCTGGTTTTCTTTGCAGGAAGCAGCAGTTTCTGTGTCTTTTCTTTTCCATATACTTGGCAAAACAAAGAAAACTGATTCGAATGTTAACTAGGAAAATCTAATAAAAATCAAAATTCTGTAAACCCACTTCTGAAATGTTCCCTTACCGGTCCGCCTCTGTTTGAATGGGAAAAAAAGAAAAGATACAAAAGAAAAATGGCGTCGTTGCGAAAAATCCTTTTTACTCCTTATTCACTTTAAAATGGTGGCTGAGTTGCCAGTTGAATGCTGAGTGAGTGTTGTGTGTGTGTTTGTGTGTACAGAGGCTGTTAACTTGAAGGAGCTGTAGGGGTTTTCGGTTTATAAAGAATTCATCCACTAGAGATAATATCGAGTCATGTGGTACGATGGAAATTAGAAAATTCACTTCTTATACTCTAAGTTTTTGTGGAGGAGATTCGTTTTTGTTGGAATATATTTTATACAAAACACTGAGGGTCGTTTTAACCCTTTTATTTTTAACAGTTTTTGCTTAAAACGTTTTTTTATTGATACGAGTGGTTTCAAAGAGATAAAATGCTAAATCTGTAAATTCTCATTCACAAAAAATGGGATCACATTAACATCTTCCGGCAAAGTATCCAAAAACAATCCTGGTTTAGGGAAAATAACTTCCAGGGTGAATTGGTAAAGGAGGAAACTATACAGTGCTTTTCAGATAAAAGTATCCACCTTTAATAACTTTTGTAATACTGGTATTTAGAAAAAATCCAAAAACACGTCAATTTATGTTGGAAGGGGCAAGCATTATGGCTTATTTAAACTTACTGGAAAAGCCACCCCCTCACCCCTAGCAGCATCCCCTTTATTTTTTCAAATTACTTTTCATATTTTTATGTAAAATTTGGATACTCCTCTTTGAGCTGATTTCAAAAATGTATAATACTTGTAGGTTGAAGTGGTTAGTTTATGAGATAAACAATTTTTCTTTTAAGAGCACAAATTTTACTTATTATTTACTTTCACCTTATTTGCCTGTACTAAAATGGGTTGTACAACAGTTCAAACTCTTCAACCACATTGTCGGACCTTTCTTCATCAACGGAAATTTAAATGGTGAATCATATCTTGAGTTACTCAGGGAAGGGGTTGACCCACGTATTAAAACAATAATAGAAAATGATGATAACCTTTCCGAAGATTTACTGGTATTTCAACAAGACGGAGCTCCCCCACACTATGCTATGCCTGTCCGACAATTTTTAAACGAAACATTCCCCGCTCGTTGGATAGGTAGAAGGGGGCAGATGATGGAGTGGCCACCTAGGTTACCGGATTTAACACCTCTAGACTTCTTTTTGTGGGGGTATTTAAAAACAAAAGTTTATGCTACCCAACCAGAATCTCTGGATGATTTACGAGAGAGGATAGAAAATGAATGTCGACAATTAAATCCAGCCGTATTAAGAAATGTCAGAGAGGCATTTCAAAATAGATTATACCATTGTATGGAAGTGAATGGTACTCATTTTGAACACTTATTGTAACTTAGTAATAAATAGCACAGATAAAAAGATTAAAGAGTTTGAACTGTTGTACAACCCATTTTAGTACAGGCAAATAAGGTGAAAGTAAATGATAAGTAAAATTTGTACTCTTAAAAGAAAAATTGTTTATCTCATAAACCAACCACTTTAACCTTCAAGTATTTTACATTTTTGAAATCAGCTCAAAGAGGAGTATCCAAATTTTACATAAAAAATATGAAAAGTAATTTGAAAAAATAAAGGGGATGCTGCTGGGGGTGAGGGGGTGGCTTTTCCAGTAAGTTTAAATAAGCCATAATGCTTGCCCCTTCCAACATAATTTGACGTGTTTTTGGATTTTTTCTAAATACCAGTATTACAAAAGTTATTAAAGGTGGATACTTTTATCTGAAAAGCACTGTATATCGTCGGCTTTAAACCGTGTAAGTCCGGAAATTTCTGAAATTGAGATTTTTATACAGAAATTTCAGTTAAGAGCTCCGTCTATTTCCAACCCCTTAAACCAAAGAGATACATGGTTTTTTCTTAATTCTTCTATAATTTATCAATATTACCCAACAAAATGATTCGAGTTCACCAAAAACATCAATTTTTTTCGTCTCCTGTGAAATTTGTTAAAATGGAGTTACACGGTTTTGCATCTCAGCCGGCGATATCTAAACGAGGGATTGACACATTTGAAAACCTTTCAGAGACGGAAATGTTTTTGGTATCAGCCACAATAAATTAATAAATAATATTGGAAGAAATAGACAAAACCAAAAAAAGAGAAGGTTGTATCATCGGACAAACAAAAATACTCCTGAGAAACTACGACCAAGTCAAATTAAAATAATACGTAAGCCAGAGTATGTATGTATTTTGGGGTGACATTCATTGAGACCTAAGATATCCATTGTGCACCCTTACTTCTACTTAGTTTTTGAGGAGATCTCAGAGGCTGGTAGTTCCTCCAATTTTAGGATATCTACAGGTTTCAACTCAGGTAAATGTCCTCTTCTATCCAGTAATCTCCCAAGTGTTGTGCTATAGGATTCTGAATTGCTGCGCAATTCGAAAGTATGTGAATGGAGGTTTCTTCTTCCTCCACTATCTCCACTATTTTGAGCTTTTCCAAGTACCAATTCAGGCGACAATGTCTCGTTAGGAATCCTGTTAAATCTCTTAGTGCAGTTTTACTTTGACTTATGCATTCATTTGATCTCAACAGGTTGTAGTCACCCAGATAAATATTTGATTGTCTAAGCCCTACTAGATCTTTCCTATGGTCAGATCTTCTATTTTTTCTCGGCTTCACCTATTTCTTCCAATATCACATTGGCACTGATTCTGCAAAAGGGTTTACGCCCCCAAAAGGGCATATCAGTCCCCCTCTTTCCTAGTTCATCTGCTATTACATTTTCCTATATTCCAGTGTGTCCTGGAATCCACAGTAAGGTTCTCCCCTTGTTTGGTTGGGCATTCCCATACCATTTTGGAACTGATTACACAAGACCTCAGTGCTTTAATGGCTGCTTGACTATCCGACATAATGATAGTCCTTTGCCTTGTGTATCCTCTATCAACATTGGACTGGTGCACTTTCTTATGTCGTGAATTTCCGCTTAAAAGATACTTGGGATTAATCCCAAGCTTTTAGCGTGTTTGGTTCCTATGCCTAGCGTTTCATTTGTTTTTTCACCAGTGGCTCTCATCGCCTACGCCCTGGTGATAATAACCCACCATCCTATACATTTCTCTAACAACCAATGTCTTGTGACCACAGTAAGATTGCACGAAGAGCTTCAACAGGACACTGGTGCCTGAATATACTCCTCAAAAACCTCAAAATGGTGAAGAAGAATGGATGAAGATTATTTGTAATTGAATGAGAAACTTATGATTAATCTTCTTGAAATTATGGAAAACAGATTGAAAACTACGACATATTATATTTGTAAATATTTTGAAAAATGTAGACAAAACTGGCAAGATATATTTCCAACATTCGATTACTTTCCTTTCAACTATAATTTTGCATCGAATCAAAAGTTTTCTGGAAAACACATAGCCGTTTACCGTAAAAGGTTTCTACATCACCGCCACCATAAATAATCCACGAAAATGGAATCGGAATATTTTTATTTCCGGTATATATCAAGAGATAGGGGTTAGTTAAGGGACGGACAATTTAAGGGTACAGTAGGAAGATTAAAAGTAAGCCCTTCATAACGATGTAAAGCCTAGTAAGATCGACTAACTAATCGACTAGTCGACCCAATACGATACAATTTCTAAGAGATGATTTCACCCTACGTTACATCCAGGTCTATAATTCGGGATAATAAGGATAAAGCGGGTGTTGTTTTTCTTTCGAGCGATGGACGGTTTTGTGGGTGCGTCAAAAATCAATAATATTTTTAGCTATACAGGGTGAGTAATAATGTACGAGTTACTCATTATATATAATCCCTCTCTTTATGTTAGTACTTAGTTATTTGAAATACGGAAAAAGGTAATATACAAATGCTTAAAACGTTGTAGTGTAGCTTTGAGAATAATACTTCAAATTAACACAAAGTGACACAACTAACAACTCTTACTGCTACTGCTACAACTACTCAGTACCATACCATACCATCTCTATAAGATGAGCAGAGAGGATAGTGAAACAAGCAGCTTTTGTGATAATGCAGATAAGACGGTGGAACACGACATTATCTGCAATATAAAGGTAGCCAACAACATAGAAACTTGGAACAGTTTACTCAGAGCCTGAGCACGTTACAGACCTGGCTAAAAAAAATTGCAGGTTTTCTTAGAGGCCTTAGAATACCCAGTTATCCATGAAATAACGGATCGTGTCCGTTAAAGTGTATATGTTATTCATTTGACACTTTAACTAGTTATTCTATGAAATAACTAGGTATTCTATAAATTAACTAATGAGAGATAGTTAAAGTGTAAAATAAACAATTTATATAAAATTAAATTGAACTAATGATAGACAATTGAAATGGAAAAGCAGCAATTTTTCTAATTCAAGCAGCTTAAAAATGGTATTTATGAAAACGTACCATAAAATCATCTGTTACAATAAGTATTACTGAAATGAACATTATTTCTGAAACAAAAACATTTTTTATTGACACACTGGGTTCTACACGTACGTTTTTTAAATCCCTGACCATTACCTAAACTTTGAGCTATAGCAACCGACGGAGCGATATTTTACACTTTAACGGACTGCAGATCGCTATTCTATGAAATAAATAGTTAAACCATGAAATACAAGAAACATTCACACTTTAACGGACACGATCAGTTATTCCATGGAATAACTAGGTATTCTATAAAATAACGGATTTCATACTTTAACGGTAACATATACACTACTCGACGGCAAAACCCCAATTACAGAGCATGGAAAATTAAATATTCAAAACAAAGATGGAAAAAAATTGGCCAATTTTCAATTACTATGACGAGACTATTGAGTTAGACAATTTCATTGCAAATATATTTCAAAATGTCACGTTTTGGTACTGCGAACGTTCAAATTATAAATGCGCTAATCCAAGAACAAGAGAATAGATTCACAATTCATCGGGTTGACTAAGCTTCAAATGGAATGAAGCGAGGAATTATCTTTAATGTTGGTTCGACTTACATAAAGTAATAGGATTTCTATACTATATAAAAGATCTTATAAGTCAAAGTGAGGTATTACCAAACAGGCCAATCGACTCCCTTGTAATCCAATCTAATCTAATCACAATGACGACTATGCTCTATCGGAATTGGACCATAGTTTCTTCTATTTTCTTTCATGAGAAAAGCACTGAACACTTATTTTTCTCTGACTAAACTGAAAAATCTGAATACAGTGCTCAATCCTCACATATTGGTGTCAAAGCAGAAAGAAGCTACAGAACTTGCCTCAGATATAGGCGCCCAAGTCCAATATGAAAGAGCTGTTCTGTAGTTTATTTCTGCTTGGTCTATGTGCTATGTGAACTTCTTCTTGGAGTAAGTGCTCACTGAACATGGGTCGAGATTGGGTTAAAGTGGAGGATGATGTGGAACATGTGTTTAGATGCCGGAAGAATGAGGGAGCTGGAAAATAAACTAGGGGAGGCGGTGTATTGGGAAAACATGGTGTAGATAATTTTGAGGGGAGAGGAGGAATGGATGGAAATAATTGGAGTAGTGGAGAGCAGGATTCGGGAAAGAGAAGGACTCGATATGGTATATAAGAGGTAGGAGTGATAGAAGAGGAAAGATAACGGAGAGTGTGTGAGGAACCGCAGCCCGTCTTGAAGTGCGCTAGGGTAGTGCTTCCGAGGCGGGAGTAACGGCGAGTTTAAGGTGGGTTTGGTTGGTAGGCATTCCCTTGGGGATGAGTCCAACACTTCCTGGGTCCAACATTGCCTGGACCAATGGTCGAAAAAAAAATACAAACTGTTCAGAAGGTGTTCCAAAGGTTACTCTTTACAGTGCGGTAATCAAAAGCCCAAGATAGTCCCAAAAGTATTACAAATGTTTCTACCTTTCAGTTTTGACACGAAGTGTTTTTGCTTTTGTGTCTACCGCTGAACCCAGGTAATTTTGTAAAACATAATTTGAAATGGACTGGCTCACATTGAACTGAGTTAGAGATAACTCGGAGGCGGCCAAGTCCATAAGCATTTTTGTTAGATTGTTAAATAAAAAAATAGCCCTGTTAGCTTATTATATAAATTTTGGGCATCTTCCATGCTTCTCTTATTTTCGCAAAGTATATGCAGATAGCGACATGAGCACGGCATATTAGACGCAACGGCAAATGCACCAAACTGACCAGTCATCATTGTTATTGGAACTTTAGTTCTTCACGTCAGGTTATGTTTGAGCGACCGGGAATCGCGACGCAAAAGATCTGACCGTTAAGTTATGTTACGTTACGTTGTGTTGTGTTACGTCGTTTCATTATGTGCCTTGCTTGCGTGCGTGTGCTCTCTCCTGAGTCTAACTCTCGTTTACGAAGCTGCGATTCATATGCTTCGGCCGGGAATCGAAACCGGGCCGCCCGCGTGGAAGGCGAGCATTCTACCTCTGAACCACCAACGCTTTATTAAAATTCTATGCAAAGCTGGTATTCGCAGTGCTGGTGATCTACTTGAATTTGTTCGGATAAATGTTTACTATTATTTCCATAATTTTTTTCCGCGATTGATCTTTTTTGTTTATTTACAGCATCGGTTGTGAAAATGACATGAGGATTAAGGGGTCTAGCACATTTACTTTTCGAAATACGGGGTGTTGAAATTTTGAAAACTTGAATGTTTTAATTCGATAACTTTAAAATGGATGGATAAATTGATTTGACATTTGGCAGGTTGTTTTTAAATGTAAAAAGGGCATATTTTGAGTTGAGTTTTAGTTGTTGATATGGTCATGTCTCCTAGTGCATATCACAATGTACAGCTAGAAAAATGTCCGAAGCAGAAAAAATTCTGGCCTGAATGTACATTTCCGCAGAGCCTACCGTCTATATCTTTTTCTCCCAATACTTCATTTTTCTTTACTTCGCAACCCATCACAGTTCCAAGTCTTTTCCTACGTTTCAGTACTCGATACGTATTTTGGTTGAATTGTTAACGAACACTTCAATAGTTTTTATTCTTAATTCTTGATCTAAAACTTGGAGTATACGTTCATCAGAGATGCTTCTGACCCAACTTGGATCTTTACTAATAATGTTTGGTCAATGATTTCTGTCGTTGTTGTCCAATACGCGTGAGTAATCTTCGACCACCTGTGAACATGCTAGATCCGTCAAACTAGTGGTCTATATAGAAGACTTGAAGTTTCTGGAATGAAAGTATAGAAAATGATAACATGGGAAATGGTACAAAGATTCCTGGGCTGTCGAGCACAACTTAAACGAATGAATGAATAAAGCCGTGAACATGAGCTTCGTCAAACTAGAGGTCTATATAAAAGACGCAATGTTTCTGGAATGGAAGAAGATAACATGGGAAATGGTCCAAATATTCAGGTCAAGTGCCAGAGCTGATAATCACAACTCAAACGAATGAATGAATAAAGCTGTGGACAAGGTAGCTCCGTCAAAATAATGGTCTATTTAGAGGATACAAAGTTTCTGGAATGGAAGTTGATAACATGGGAAATGGTACAAAGATTCAGGTCAAGTGCCTGGACTGTAGAGCACAACTCAACCGAATGAATGCATAAAGCTGGCTCACTTGTAAACCAATCTTTTTGAAAAAAGTTATACGGGATGGTCCGTAAGTAATGGACCAAAGTGAAATGGAAGATCACTTGCCTAAAAATATTACAATCTGACGCAACTTCCTTCAATAAAATATTTATGATAAAAAAAACAGGGTGGTAAAGTTGGAATGTCAAAAATGTTTTTTCTCGGTAAATTGAAAGATTTTTGATGTACGAAATAATTTTGTGAAATAGTACTGAACCATGAAGAATACGTCTATTTTTTATATTCAGCCAGCCAAGGTCTGCAAGATGCCTGGAGGTTGGATTTCGACGTTTGATGCCACAAATAAAACGAACACACATATTTTGAATTCGCTGTAAGTAATCGATTTTGATCTAGTTGTGTAAGTGCCGGTCCATATATTACATCACAATCGTTAAATTGCGAGAGTACCAGGCTATCACAGAGCATAATTCTGGTCGTTTTATTGAATAATTGTCTGTGTGAAAATAAGTTTTAAATTGCAAAATGCTTTCTGAATTATTGATGAAATATGGGAGGAGAATGTTAAGGAGTCATCTAAAACGAGTCCAAGATTTTTTTCACAGTTGGATAAAATTAAACTATCGTTATTAATTTTCAAGTGTATTTTACTTTTGATTCTATTTTTCTCATTTCTACGACCAAATAGCATGACTTTCGATTTTGAAGAATTTATACTTAAGCAGAATTTATATGGAATCTCTATTATAGTTTCAAGTTCTTTGTTAATTTTTAAACAAGCGTCTTCAGCTTCTGGTTCATTGAAATCCATATACAACTGCGTGTTGTCCGCGTAATAGTGAGCCTTCATACATTTCAGGTAACTTGGAAATTGGAATGTGTATAGGGAAAATAGCCAAAAGACCTAAGATGGATCTTTGCGGAACCCCATGTGCTAGGTACATTTTCTTTGACAATATTTAATTTAGAAATACTCTTTGAGATCTTTGATCATTTTTGCACTTGTTTATCAAAACACATATAATTACATTATGACAGAAGCGAAAAGTGATTAATTTTATCAAATGCCTTAGAGTAATCTAATAAGATTAAGATGAAAAGTTTGTTGGAATCGATATAAGAATAAATGTCATCTAAAACTTTGAAGAGTGCATGTAGTGCAGCTATATCCTGGCCGAAACCCAGACTTGTGTTCAGGTAATAAGTCGAATTTGATGATGTGTTGACGTATTTGTTCATCCATCACTTTTTCCAGGATTTTAGAAAAAGTACACAGTAAGCTTATGGGACGTAGCTCATTGCAACCGACAGGATTGTCCCGTTTTTGGTAGGGGTAGAACCTTAGATTCTTTCCAAATTAAAGGAAACGTTGAATTTTCTAGAAAAAAATTGTATATGTGAGTAATATATGCTAAAATAAATGGACAACAATGTAGAATCATATTGGTGTTTATATTATCAGGTCCAGCAGCATTTGAATGTATAGAAAGTATTTTTTCGTAAACCTTTAACTCATCAGTTTCCGTGAATTTAAAATTATCGACATTCGGCAGTTTAGTTGAGGAAAAGTGGCTTGAAATGTCAGCATCTGCATTAATGTGACCACCAATGCCTTCGATGAAATGGTAATTTATAAGATCGGGATCTTGTAAGAGATCAGGAATAACTGCTGAACTTTTATTATTATGAAAGATGTTGTGTTTTCATTTCTCTCCAGATATTTATCATTTTTGTTCTTCCAATTTACTGAGAAAAAACATTTTTGACCTTCAACTTTACCACCCTGTATCTTTCTTATCATCAATATTTTATTGAAGAAAGTTGCGTCAGATTGTTATATTTTTAGGCCAAGAATCTCCCATTCCACTTTGGACCATTACTTAAGGACCGTATATATTTTCTTTATTTGCATCAATTTCCTTCGGAGTTGAACTTTTTTTCAGGCACCCAATCGCTGAAGCATATTTAATATTTTGTTTGTTATAAACCAAAAGTAAGTTGCCTGATCCGAATGAAATTTCACTTGATGGAAACAAAAATGTAGGTTTTTCTTTAACAGTAGGTCGAAGTTATTATGATTCTTGCACGTACCTACTTTTTACGTTATCCAACAATTTTTTTACTGTATCCAAACACTAACGTTTTGCGAAGAATTTCTGAAAACACTTTCCATGACCGTATGCCATAAACTGGTCCATGACCTGAATATAACAAAGACACCTCGTAAACGTAGTTGGAATGAAATTGCTGATAAAATGGGTCTCTGCTCACCCTATTCCGGACCGTTACGTCAGGGTTTATTGAATATTTCTCGTATTTTGCGACCTTTCTCATTGTTGCTACGATGCTGGCAAATTACCTATTCTTTGTAATATTAACTTTGTTAATGTCGACATTCCGTTAAATAATGTCCGGAAGGAACAATTTGGTTTATTAAATACAAAGTGGAACATTTATTTAAAAATTATAATAATGATTACATTCGTTTTGGTGTCCAGTTTTCGTAATCAGGAATTTATTTTTCTCCCAATAGGGACTGGAAAAATGTTTGATGGTGTATGAAATTATCTTTTTCGCCCACCACAATAATATGAACACCACAAATAGGGCGGAAAGTATTGTGTAGCAGCTCAAGAGCGGAAAATTCACAACGCTATCTTTTTTGAAGCTTTTCACCATTTGTCACTTGATTACTTTGACGTTTCACGTGAATTTTTTAATTAAATGTCAGTGTTAAATTTTCCTATCTTTTGGTTTATTCGGTAAGCGAAAAACAGTTGTGTGTCACTCATGCAGGAAATGCTTTAGCAGCCCTTAAGTATCTAATGGTCTTGGGCTGCTAAAGCTAATTACTTGTCTTTGTGACACAATATACTAATTCAGATAAATTGTATTTTTGAAACGCATTGAGCAATTTTATCATATAAATATCATTTATAGTAAATTCTACGACGTACGAAAGGATTTTTAAAGGGGGATGATTTCAGGGAATTAAATTATTCCTAAAAATTCGTATATCAGGAGCACATAATGAAATTTTCAAAGGTGGTTGATTTATTAGCAAAAAATTCCAAGTACCATGTGTGTACGATGAAATTTACAAAAAGGGGATCATATATTTGTGTTTCCACCTAACTCAAATTTCCTTTTCCAACAAATTGAATCTAATCCAAAAACATTTTTTATTTCAGGTTACCATCACGCCGGTCATCAACCGCCTCGTATTACCGAACACCCCGTGGATACGACAGTGGCGCGCCACGATCCGGCAACTTTAAATTGTAATGCCCAGGGCGATCCTGAACCTTCAATAACATGGTACAAAGACGGACAAGTTCTAAGAACAGCTCCGCAGGACGCCAGATCGCATAGAGTTCTATTGCCTGCGGGAAGTTTATTTTTTCTACGCGTCGCTCAAAGCAGGAAGGAATCCGATGCAGGAACTTATTGGTGCGAAGCTAGCAATGTTTTGGGAAAAGCCAGAAGTAGGAACGCCACGCTTACTGTTGCTGGTGAGTTCTTTTTAAATATAAAGGATTTTTAAAAATTATAAAATAGGCATAGTGAACGAAAATTGTTTAAAAAATACAGAATATACAGTGTGAGTAATATTTTTTCTTTGATTATGAAATATATACGGTGATACAGTGTCACCCACTTTAGGTCGTAACCACTATTGATTGAAATTTGATTAACTTACATTTCTAGAGGTTATTCAAAATAAATCATTTGCGATTGTTTCATTGGAATTTTGGTTATCACACTGTGAAGAGTATCCCTTGAAATACCTTAGGATAAATTTTGATATGTCTGAGGTGTACGTCGTCAAACATTGTTTTTTTTATACTTGAATGTCCCTGTATACAAGCTAATGGACTTTTGATGAACTCCAAATTTTAGTGAACAGTAAAACACAATTAGTTGAGTGGTTGGAGAGGGAAATGCGAAAATACCAAAGTGTACAAATGAAATCCTAATTGAAGAGCCACAACACCAGGAAATCAAGGAGATCATAGCTAATATGAAAAATAACAACAGCTGCGGAGAATGCAGCATTGCGGCAGAGCTTTTAAAAGAAGGAGGCAAACTACTAGGAAATTAAATAGAAAAACTAATTAAAAAAATTTTGATAGAAGAAAGAACACCCCGTGTATGGAGAGAGATGAGCTTTCACAATTTCATTGAAGAAGCGTTATAATTTAAAAAATAGATGAAATATAAAACCTAATAACAAATTATAAAAAAATAAAAATACTGACTATACTAACAAAACATTATATAATATACAAATTTAATACATAATAATATCGTATACCACACTGAATTTTGAATTATTGCAATGTAACTCAAAAATACGAAAATGAATATAGTAGTAACAAGCTATTCTTTTCAAAAAGTAGGTCATTTAGGTATCTGAGAGTAACAGTGACAGATAAAAGCGACGAAGATGTGAAAATATACAAAAGGATGATGAAAGCCAGCAAAGCCTTGAGAGTCCTAGAAAATACGATAAAATCAAAATTATTAACAAGAAAAACAAAGATCAAACTATGCAAAACATTCATACAACCTTTCCTGTTAGGGAAAGAAGAAGAACAAGACGACCAAGGAGACAATATATGTTCTTTTTTCTCCTATTTTTTGGGAATCAAACCACAATAATGTTTTTTATTTTTTATTTCGATATTTCGGTAGCGTTCCAGCTACCGTTGTCAAGATTAACTAGTATTAAAAATATTTTGGTCCCTATCTGACACAACGAAAAAAATATGACCCTAGACAATCAATAATATTTTCAAGTTTAAGACTACAAAACTTAGTTGTCAAATTTTATTAAGGTCCATTCATAGTAGATCACATCTCTGGTAAAATGTGAAATAAAATATTTTATTTTATGACATTCTAACGATATGATAGTCTACTAGAAATGGAATCCAGTAAAGTGCACGTTCCAGGAACGGTTTTTATTGGGATAGCGATTTTTTTCGCTTATTTTGGAAATGTTGTTAATAAAACGCGTTTGTTGTTACTTTTTTGTGTATGATTATTTTTGTTTTCAAAATATGTATAACTCAATTTGGTGATTTTGTGTATTGAAGTGTGTATCGATTACCAACTATTCCAATAATAAATCATAAGAAAACCTGAATAAAAACTTATGATGCTATCCTGATAGCGCAGGTAATTGATTATTGGATATTTCTCTTTCTAACATTGGTTACCAAATTTGACTACATTTGGCTGAAATACTAGCTATTAGCCTGTAAGGCATAACACGATGTTCTATAAAACACAATTAGTTGAGTTGCTGCCTTATAAATATTAGGTTTGTGTTGCGTCGTAGCTAAATGAATATTTTCCAATTATTGGTAATAAACGATATGACAAATTTATTACAATTAAAAAAAGTTCGGTAGAAGCCACCGTTATTCAAATTGGTTATAATTTTCATAAATATTCATGTATATGTATATTTATTTATTTTTTAATCCTAAAAATGTATTTTGTACGTATACGGAAATATTGCAATTACTATTCTAAAAACACTGATTTTGAAGTTCCTTGCTACGGACATTAACCCAATATTTATTGTCCTTATCTGGCCAACAAACCTAACCTAACCAAAATTTGGAATTCATAAAACGCTAACGGATTCAGAGAAAGGTTCGAAAATAAAAAAATAAAACACAATTTTTACATTTTTTGACGACGTACATCTTAGGCATGGGTAAGTTATATAACTCAAAATTCCACCATTAGGTGTTTCAAGTGATACTCTTTACAGTGTGCTCGAATGTGCAATAAAAAATCTCTAATAAAGTTTTTTGGAGAATCGATATTTCGAACCTCCTAATGAGTCAAATATCAATTAATAGATATAGCTGGGTTATGCGATCTTAAGTGGGCCACACTGTACAATTAAAGTTGGTAAATTCGGTATAGTATGGAAAAAAATAAGAAAATTGCAAAACAAATAACACGAATAGAAATTTACTGAAATAATTTTGGAGAAAAAACATTCAAATTACTAAATAAATTTTCAAGAAGTAAAAACAATCTCGTTGATTCATTCACCCATTTTTCAATTACACAAAACATCTTAGCAAACATTTCCGAAGTCGAATTTTAAATGAAAAAAAACGTCCCCGCATTCAGAGAATGTTTTCTAAAGAATAACTTTTTCCCGTCATTAAATAAAAATCAATGATTGGACACCGGTCGCGTTTAGAAAGATGAGAGTCCACAAGGGATTTATCCGAATAGTCCTTCAGGATGAACAAGGACGACGACGAGATCAAAAGAGACTTTTATTTATAAAAGGATTTTGTATATTTCATGGCCAAGCCCATAGGTCTTTAAAGATGGCTCTTTCAATGCATGCATTGGGGATTTTTTAATTTATTACGTTGAATATTAAAAAATTCAATAAATGAAATATTTTGCTTTCCTTTCGCCAGCTAGATGCCAAAATATTTTAATTTCTGTGATTTTTCTCGGGATATGTCTACTTTATAACTCATGGCAAACATGTCAAATTTTGACGTTTTTGGTGGCGTTGAGAGGATTTCGACTATCTAAAAGGCTGTTTAAATGGGGTGATGCCATAAAATATCTTAGAGTAATTATCAATGATAAAAACAAAGAGGAAAATTGATGCAATGTAAGACTAACAAAAGACAGCGAATGAATAAGGGCGCAGCTGAAAGTTTCGAACGCAAAATTAGTTTCCAGAGTGACACAAAGGAAAATCATGCCAAATTGTCACCAGACTAGACTAGTCATATGGTTCGGGGACCTGGATTTTGAACAAAAAAATTAAGAAGAGCATGTGAAAATATACTGGTACGCATCTATAGCGGTGGAAACTGGATTAGAAGAACTTTTCATGAATTAAGAGTCCTCTCCTAACATAGATGATGAGACTACAACAGATCCAGTGACTTCCTGATAACAGGATCACAAAAAAGTTTGTACTGTAAGAAGAATAGGAACCAAAACGAAGAGTAAAGGATAAAGAAAAAAAGGTAGAACGTGTCGCGGGACACACGGTAGGAACTTTAGTTCCTTTTAAGCAAAAGTTATGTAATACATCTGACGTTATAGATAAACAATTTGCATATTCTTTGGTGGTTGAGTAGTAAGCACACCAGACTCTCACGCGGTAGACCCGGGTTCGATTCCCCGCGAGGAATTTTTTTTTATTGTTAATTTTATTTTTAAATAATCATTCTGCTTGATATTGATAACGACAACAGGTAGACGTTTGAAATATTTAGCAGAATATTCATTATTATAGATAATGGTACGGTACCCTTCATGAGGGAGTCCGACTGGCAACATCTACTTATAACAGCATCGTATATTTAAAAAAGGAAACCGTAGCATTATACAAATTGGACATTCAAGAACTGTACGTTTGCCACAAAATTAGTGGAAACATAAAATTGAATTGTTAAATTTTTAATTTGAAGTTATATTACAGTTTATAGAAATTTTTATTTTCTAGATTTTTTCCTAAGTGGGTCGTAGAAAAAATATGCTGCTCGACTCGTGTGGATTGTCCATATCGCACTTGAACGATCTTCGTCCTCGTGCGATATGGCCATATCCACACTAGTTGCACAAACTACTATATCTATCAAAATATGCCCTTTTACATTTAAAAACTACCTGCCAAATGTCAAATCAATTTATCCATCCATTTTAGAGTTATCGAATTAAAACATTCAAGTTTTCAAAATTTCAACACCCTGTATTTCGAAAAGTAAATGTGCTAGACCCCTTAATCGCACAAAAAAATTATGGAAATAATAGTAAAAATGTATCCGAACAAATTCAAGTAGATCACTAGCACTGCGAATACCAGCTTTGCATAGAATTTCAATATAGCATCGGTGGTTCAGTGGTTAGAATGCTCGCATTGCACGCGGGCGGCCCGGGTTCGAATCCCGGCAGGAGCATATTTATTATTATGAATCGCTGCTTCGTAAACGAGAGAGAGACTAAGGAGGCACAAGCACGCAAGCAAGGCACATAACGAAGCAACGTAACATAACGTAGCGTAACGTAACGCGTAACGGTCAGATCTTTTGCGTCGCGACCCCTGGTCGCTCAAACATAACCTGGCGTAAAGAACTAAAGTTCCAAAAAGGAATTGCTGCAGTAGAAGAGGGTCTGATTAAAGTGAAAATTAATAACTGTTACACCAAATCAAAAAATGAAAAAATAAAAGACAATCAAGCCTTTGATCTACGCGATGTTCAATATAACGTAAATATTTTTGATAGCAAAATATATAAAGGGTGACCAGCTAAAAAACCATCCTCTCCTACCATAGATGATGAGACCACAACAGATCAAGTGACTTCCTGATAACAGGATCACCAAAAAGATTGTACAAAGAAGAATAGAAACCAAAACGAAGAGTAGAAGATAAAGAAAAAAAAGGAATTGCTGTAGTAGAAAAGGATCTAAGAAAAGTGAAGATTAATAACTCTTAAACAAAATCAAAAAATGAAAAAAATTGGAAAATAAAAGACAGTCAAGCGATCTATAGTGATGTTGCTTAATATACCGTGAATATTTTTGATAGCAAAAGCTATAGAGGGTAACCAACTAAAAAATGATTCACAGCAAAAGAAAGCAAAATTTCCATTGATTAGTTCGTCCCACCATACGAATTTTCACTTTTCATACACCTTCAGTTCTCTAGAGCTATCTAATCGACAGTTTTTCTGCCGCATCCTGTATACCAAGTTTGTTTCTTAAAAAAACTGTTTTTATAAAAAATATTTCTCCTTTTTCAACATCAAGTATCATAAATGATTTCGCTACATTTTAAATGTACACTCGGCATACATCAACTCGAGAATAATGATTTCCTTCGTTGTTAGAAAGCAATTTACCTAAAATTATTTCTGACTACAACGACAATAATCTTGAGACATTTATAACCGTAGCTATGAGAATTCAACTTTCGAGATTTATTATCAACTGTAAGAGGCCTTAGAGACAAGTGACAAGGGAAAAACTGATTGTTCCGTGTCTGGTACAAATTTTCTTGTCATTGTTTTCCATAAATCTGAATCGCTCATAGAGAATTAGTATAATGAGGAAATGTTTTTATTCAATTTCGTTTCAAACTGATTGATTGATTCCATCAATACATCCAGTCAAGGATGCAAGTGTTTATGTTAAGAGATTAGTATACGAGGATGTATTGATATCTTGTTAGCCTAGACAAGTTCCATGCATAAACAAAATATTGCGTTACCACAGCAACGAAAAATAACTCATTAGAAGTGTCAGTCTGAAGCTGGACGTCAAAAAAGTAAACCAGAGCTACGCAATAAATTAAAAGAAAAAAGATGTCCACCGAAATTGTGAAAATCGAAAAATTGGAGTATCGAGCCATCATCAAGTACCTGTATATAAAAGGCCTAAGAGGTAAGCACCGTTGATGATCAATGTCTTTCGTCCTCTCCAAGACCTAAGAAGTTTCGTGTCCAAAAATCTGCTGGAAAAGTTCTTGCTTCAGTTTTTTGGGATTGCCATGGAGCAGGTAATCATGATTGATTTTTTGGATAAGGGTAGAACAATAACCGGAGATTATCTACTATTCGACATTACTTACCACTCTACGGGAAAAAAATTGGAGAGAGAAGACGCGAAATGCTATCCAAAGGTGTTTTGTTTTTGCAGGACAACGTCCCTGCACACAATCTCATGTTGCCATGCAAAAAATTCGTGATTTAGGGTTTCAATAATTCACCAGATTTGGCTCCGTCCGACTATCATCTCTTTCCTCAACTGAAAAAGAGTTTAAAAGGAAGTAAATTTTCTTCCAAAGAGGAGGTAATAAAAGCTGTGGAGGTCTGGTCTGCAGAGCAAGAAGAAACATTTTTTTTGAAAGGTCTAGAGACGTTGCAGGTTCGCTGTAATAAATGTATCCAATTAAAAGGAGAATATGTTAAGTAATAAAATATTTTGACATTGAAATTTTGTTAGGTTCTATAGTAGGCTGAGAATTTTTCAATACACATATGTACGTCAGATGATTGCTGTCAGTAGACACTGTTTCAGAAACCAACCACTAGGGTATCTGCCATTTTATTATATGATGTTTCTTATATCTAGTTTCAATAGCTCTTCACGTTCAGCCAACACACTATAATGGACTTGTCAAGGACTCTATAAAAATGAAATCTATAAATTTGATGTTGTTCTCTTTATTTAAAGACGATTTTCCATATATAAAATGATTAGTCGTAATAAAAATGTTAATCGTGATCTAAATTCTGGAGAAAATGTACACCAGACACGGCACACGGCTTCCGAACCGAGTTCCGAACCACTTACGAATTAAAATAAATCATCGAAGAAAAAGTCTCATTTTCATAGCCGGGCATAAATTTCTATTTCCTACCGTTTATTTCATTAGCCTCATCCTGATTTATGATCCTTTCGACTCATTATTGCCAGCTCGGGTTTTTTTTTCAAATACCACGGATAGATAATATGCATGTGGAGCTTCAACAAGATTTATCCTTTAATTTTTTTTTCTTTATTTCAGTTTTAGAACGATAAAAATTCTGATCGAAATAATTTTGTAGTTTTATTTTAGATTTTTTGAGAGTTTAAGATTATTATACTTGAAAAGAAAATAAATTGTAGACTGGATTTAGCCAAGTAAAAATGGTTGAAGTGGCTTCTAGCGAATGAAAAAAATTATAAACTCGTAATAATTGGCAAGCCAGGAGTTACAAGTGGTATTCATCGAAAACTGGCAAAAGTCTGAGAGTAAATTAATTATATAACAATCAATACTTTTATGTTAGTCACCACAGTATATGAACCAACCAGTAGTATATCTTTCATAAATTTCATTCATAAATTGCCAGAGCTTTTGATAACCTTGAACGGATCGTTTTACGATTCATTTTACCATAGGCGTAGGTGCATACGTTTTAAAATGACTTGAACGTGTTAAATGTTTTTCCTTAAATATTGTAGAACAGTACACTGATGAGTTAATAAAACAATAATCTTATACAAAATATTTATTGGTTTTTCCATATTACAATTTTCATTTTGTTATGATTTTTAAAATTTTTATTGACAAATTCTAATGTGTAATATAGTCGTACCCTGAAGAAAAGTTTTATTAAATATTTCATCGGAAAATCAACACAAGGATGTACAAACTCCGTTGTTTGACTAATATTTATAAGTGATTCAACAATATTATATTCCGTAGCAACTTTCTCAAAATTCATTTGGAATAATGTTTCTAATAATGAAATGTATTGTACAAAATTTTCATGTGGCATATTCAAGTTTCCAAAAGTATCCTTATTTGTATTTTCATAAGCTCTAAGGTAACAGTATGAAGACGAATCGTCTAAATTCTGATACGCTTGTGAATACGTCTCACATACGCTGCATGTATGAATTTCCGAACATGTTTCAATTAAATAAACACAAAATTGGAATTGGAATAGCCTTTTTTAAAAGAAGTTTTCTTTGATGATGTTGCATAATCATGTCTGGTTCAAAATGAGCACCAAACGATGACTACTATTGTATAGAGTTTCTATTTTGGGCATCAAGTCAGGCCTACCGCATGCTTCGAGCCAAACTTTAGCTCTGAAACAAAAACAACAAATTAAATCAATGCATGAAACTAAAGCTCATAGATGTAATATGAAGATCAAATGATAAAGTATTAAACATTTCGTATGTAAATACAATGATATAGTCATCCGAACGACGTTGTAGGTCACAGAGAGCTCGGCAGTGTGACGTCACGAGATAACATACTGGTTCGTTCATATACTGTGTTAGTCACCATTAGGGAGCGGCGTTACTGTCACCTAAAGCATTTAACATCTCACCTGTCACCGCTTAATCATTACGTTTCTGTCATTGCATTATCTGTCAGCGTCACCCACAGAACGGAATCTAGACACACAGAACACTTAACTTTGGCAGGTCGGCCATTTTTTTCTGGAGGACAACCGAATCGGTTAGCTTTCGCATGTGCTGTGAAGTATTTTGAAAATATCTAGCTTTTAGTGAATTCGGTTGGTTTTCAGACACACTTTGTAAAAACTCGCTTTGATAAAAAAAGCCGGTAATTGAAAACAAGATATCTTTTCTTTCTCTCTCTCCCAACTTCAAAACACTTGAAAAAGATGGTATTTAAGACATCTCTAAGAACTAATTGTCAATTAATGTGCTACTATTATCCGTTGTTTATCAGTAAACAATGAAAATTAAACAGAATGTGTGCCCTCCATGGTCGGCCTGTCAGTGTCGTCATTCTGGAATGGTCTATTGTTAGTTCTGCTCATCCACAGAAGTAATAAATGTAGTTATTGTAGGTTGGGTCCTTCTTCTTATTTTTCCATTATTGGGTAATTTTCCAGATTATTTGCCCAGCTAATACAAGGAAAATGTTAGGCAATCGAATTTCTCCAAATTGCAACTTTCCAAACTAAAACTCTTCTTTTTGTAAGGATTATAAAGTTTAACTTGTTTATACTGTGTGCATTCTTTAAATTGCGATTTATTGCAGTGAAAACTACTTTACGTTGTGTGATATAACTTACGTATTGGTGACGTCACCGGATAACCGTCACGTCACCATTTATCATAGGCGCACGATTCAATTATTCAAGACATTTAATTTATTTGTAAAAATTTTGCATTCACTGTAGCCGAACAATTAAATTTTCATGTGGAATCAATCTATTTACAAACATTTTCATCATTGGCGCACGAAGCTATTTTTGAAGGGGGTTTCTTTATTTCTAAAAATTTCTTATTTCTTTTTGCCGAGAAAAAAATAATAGACCCTATGTGAAAACAGGCCTAAGAATCGAGAATCCCTATTCACAATTTTTTTCCTGTCAAAGTGCAATTCGATTGGTTCATTTAATTTACGACTTTAAGGAAAAAAATTGCATCTTTCCTCAAAAGATGTTCTCTTATTTTTCTTAAAATGTGTCGCCGTGTTATTGACCCATGAAATTGTCTACTTTAAATTCACCGGAAGTGTCAGTCATAATAAACATTGTTCATTCCAGTTTCGGGAAGTCGACACGGTGTGGCGTTGTCGCATAGAAATGGGGTTTTTTGCGATTGGCGTTAAGAAATGGTAATGTAGGTGATTTTCGGCAAGTCAATGGGGATTTAAACTTTTATAACGTATACGCAGTGATGTTTAAAACTAGGGGTATAAAACGGGATGAGCCGGCAAAGTGCCTACTAGATTTTATCGACTGCCGTAAATTTTATCTGAACCTGTTAAGGATGTTAATAATGTCAAGAGAGTACCGATTATTTCTCGAAATAATTTCATTGGCTGTTTATTAACTTCCAACGAGGAAACAAAAACTGTTTTTTATCTTTTCATTTTTAGCGAAAAACGGAGACCGTTATACAGATCTAGCGAGTACAATTTATTTTTACCTCCCGAAGGCCAACATCACGATTGTATTTTTTTGTCTTTTTATGCGAAAAAGGTATCCGCAATGGTGTTTTGCTTAATGGCTGTGCTTTCCGGGAATCTGAAGAAATGTATTGTGGGGAAGTGGACTACATTAATTGTTAACTGAGATTCTTCAGAAAAAAATTGAAAGAATTCAGGGTAGGTAATGTCGTTATTCAAGCCCAGTTTCACATAAAAAAACAGAAAATTGCCTTCTAGCTTGTACTTAAATAAACAAATACAAATTGAATAGTTCAAATCAAGGAGAAATCAAATTTAAAGGAAAAAAAAAGGACAAGCAAAAAACGAACAATCTTCCAGTATGACAGAAAAGTAAAAAAACGGCAAAAAATCAATGGAATCGAAAAAACAGCAGGAAATTAACGAAAAAAAAACAAAAAAAATAACGGAAAATTAACTGATATTGTACGAAAAAACTAGAAAATGTGTGAAAAATTAAACATAAAATGGCTACAAAACAGAAAAGTCTGCAAAAATGGAAAAAATGGAAAAAAACTACAAAAAACTGACAAAGTTCAGAAAATCGACAAAAATCACATTAACAAAAATAAGAAATCTGTCAAAATGGCATCAAATCAACAAACATTAATAATATAAAAAATATTGGAAGAAAAAAGAAAATAGCGAGGAATCAACTTAAATAGCAGTAAATGGAGGAAAACATCAAGAAATTAACAAAAATAACGAGAAAAATAACGGAAAATTAACTAAAATTGTACGAAAAAACTAAAAAATGTGTGAAAATTAAACACAAAATGGCACAAAAAGTCTGCGAAAATGGAAAAAAACCACAAAAAATATACAAAGTTCAGAAAATCGTCAAAAATCACAAGATATTAACAAAAATAAGAAATCTGTCAAAATGGATGGATTAAGGAAAACAGCATGAAATTAACAAAAATAACGATAAATCAACTAAAATTTTGACAAAAAATAACCCACAAAATCGGTGAAAAACCATACTCATATGACCAAAACTAAACTAGAACTCATAAAAGCTAGCAAAAATGGAAAAACACTAGGAAGTCAACCAAATCGGCTGAAAAAATTTAAAAATTAAGCAAGACAAAAAACCCGACTAAAAATTAACAAAATCGTCGGAAAACCGACAAAATGGAAAGAAATCAACAAAAATAAAAAAAAACAAAAAAATAGCAAAAATAACCATAAAAATGAAAAAGTAACTATAACAATACATCAATTGAAAAGATCTAACGAGAATAACGAAAAAACAACTGAAGTAGGAAAAACAAATATCAAAAGCGTTAAAAAAACCTATACAAATGGCTAAACCCAACAAGAACTCACTATAAGAATTGCAAGAAAATCGACGACAATCAAAACAAAAATGACAATAATAAGGAATGTGATAAAAATGACGTGACAGTCGATCAAAACAAGAGAGCAGAAAATCAACAAAAACGACAAAAATAGCTAAAAAAAATTTTAAAAATAATTATGAAAATAGCAATATATCAACGAAAATTAGCAATAATGGCCAATATCAACAGAAAAAATTTAAAAAAAATGGCAAATTACGTGCTTTTATCGAATTCGAACAATATTGAAAATGTTGTATAGGGGAAAAATAGTATACGGCAACAAAAATACAGTATATCAAACTACTATAAAATTGTATCGATGACTTAACTAATTCCTCGTCTTGTAACGTAACACATTCATTTTCTTGTACTATGTAGGGTGGCCTAAAATAGCAATTTAGCCTAATAAAAATTCGATCTGTCATGAGGAAAGTGTCGAAAAACATGATAATAAAAACTTTATACGTCTATTAATGACCCATCAATTCATTTCAATTTTATCGCCCAACGTTTAAAAGCCTATAAATAAATGTTATGGTAGTTCTTAGCAAATATATTCAATTTCCCATAAATACCATATTTCAAAAGGATATAATTATATATTTTTGCGCAAATCGTTTCGAAATTTTAACATTCCAGAGTAAATTCCTTAAAGAAAATGTCAAGATTTTCTTATTGTGAGGAAATAATATTTCATTTCTGTAAAAAAATTATATTTCAGTTACAGTTAGTTGTGTATATATGCATATACTTTTCTCTTGATTTCTTTGTCAATAATTCTAATGACCAAAATTCACTGCATCTGTTTAAGTTCTTTAGCATTCTGATCACTTGGCACTTTAGTCACTGTAAAATGTGTACCTTAATTTCAAATAAGTCAACTTTAATATTAAATAAACTACCATTAGTTACTTAAGTTCTCATTATTTTTTTTACTATTGTCTTGGTTAATCCATCTTATATTACAACTACATTTATAGTCCAGGCAATATAGAGTTGTGAGCATTGTCTCCCTCCTAGTGGCACATTTTGCTTGACAAGAGTGCAAATTGTAGTAGAATAAGATGCACTCACCTCTGAAGTCGTTGCGTAAAATTTTTTAACGAGGTAAGAAAGGTGTGATTTCAGTGAAAATAAAGTTTTTTGTGCATATCTTTTCACCATTCAATTTTACAGACAATTTAATTAATGTATAAAAAATCGCATATGCCACAGTGCAATTGTCACTTTGACAGCGGCAAAAGTTAGCTTTAACTTTTACAGCGACAAATACACTAGTGGTTTTTCCACTTATTCATTTGTTCATCAATATCACTGTTCCTAGTATGAATTTCAATAATTGCGTTTTTAATAATTGTACATTAAAATAAAAATGTGTTTATTTTTAATGTTTCATGAATAAAGTTTGCATTGATATGTTTCCAAATTCCTCATTCATTAAATTGTCCTGCCGAATTACATTCGAGGTTTGTATTGATGTTGGGTAAATTTTTGTTGTTTAAATTCTAAACTCTCATTAAACAACCCAAATTTACCCAATAAAATACAAACCACTTGTGCAATTATAAGAGAAAAATATGTCAAGAACCTTTTTTTTCGCCTCAAAAGATCTACAAAACTTGACTTCGCACGTCAAAAATATCGATTAGGTTCGAAGTTATGAGCAAAAAAAGATTATTTACAATATTATTCATAAATAAATAAATTCAAAACCCGATGTTACATTTACTGTTCGGCTGCTTATGCATTTTATTAAACAATGATTTTAAAAACACCAAAATATTAGTCGATGATCGAATGTCAACAAACGACCAAACAAACTGGGGAATTTTACCAGTTGATCTGACAACGTCTCCAAGTTTTGCCAAACCGTTAGCTGTAAATTGCCCTGGCTGTTGAAGATAGATTGTATTTACGGTTGGTAATGCCCACAAGGCGGAGTACTATCTCCCCTACTGTGGTCTTGATGGATATCTTGATGGATAACTTGCTTAGCGATCTCGAAAGAGAAGGGGTAGAACTGCAAGCGTATGCAGACGACCTTGTCATCTTGGCAAGGACCAAGTCAGGAAGGGTAGCATATAATATCCTCCAAAAGACGTTGGACGATGTCCACAGTTGGTGTCACAGGGAACAGATGTCTGTTAACCCTGGCATAACTGTAATAGTTCCCTTCACTAGAAAAAGAAAGTTGGAGGATCTTCCACCACTTTCCTACAATGGTGAGGTTATTCCATTTGCAGCGGAACTAAAATATTTGGGGATTATCCTAGATAAGAAACTTACTTGGAACGCTCACTTGGAAAAAGTTATCCATAAGGCCAGACTATCTTTGTGGACATGTCGCAGGATATGTGGAAAATCTTGAGGCTTGGGACCCAAACAAATCTATTGGATATATGTGATGATTGTTAGACCAATGATCACATATGGAGCTTTTGCCTGGTGGCCAAAAGCTTTACAGCGAACGGCCCAAGCAAAGCTC